>JAAEAF010004430.1:0-68014 GCA_011037195.1 Triatoma infestans | reverse complement strand
TTATCAGAGAAATCTGATACCTGCTTAGACCAAGGGTGTTTCTGGTTCTTCTTCTACTCAGCTCTGGCATGACCATTTGCCGTGTTTTGCCCTAGTACTTCGTCACCAGTGACGATTATGCTCTCTCCGAGTCCATTCTCTCAGAGGCGCCCTCGCCATGCTTTTGACTGTTCTCAGGTCAAGTTCCGGCCCAAGAAGGGAGTATTCGTTCCCTCCCTGGCCAGTTGGTCGGCTATTTCGTTACCTGTAATCCCCTTATGCCCCGGCACCCATACTAGCCGAACTTTTTGTGCCGTGATAATGCCTCCAGGGAGTCTTTACACTCCCTGACCAGGGGGTAGGTGATTCTGAATGCCCGAAGTGCTATTTAGCGCTATTTAACCCCTTAATATGATTTTTATGTAATAAATTCCAGCAAATCTCTTATTTCTGAAAGTAGCTGAAAGTTGAAAAATAAAAAAATTAATTAAATCTGGATACTAATACACAAACATTAGCAGAAACAAAAGTAAATAATTTTTTTTTAAATAAACAAAACACTAACAAATAAACAATACTATTTTATTCATTAAGAAAAATAATAATTCATTTATAAGAATTTAAATCAAACTTCATTATTATGGAATTATAATACCATTTTTAGAATGCAATTAATCATTCATTATTATATTTTTGAAAATTTCTATTTTTAGATTTCTTCAGAAAAAAAATGATTATAATGAGTGAATTGCTGGAGTTTTTTTCAATTTGATTAATTAAAAAAATGAATTGTTTTTATTAATATTTAATATCTCCTTAATGACAATTAAATCGGCAATCTTCAAAGTGAGCCATTTCCTGTAAAACCGAAAAAAATTTTACCTGTTTTCTTTTTTTTTAAATGGTTTTCAAATCGTCAGCCCTTAAAATTATAATGTTTTCTGCAATAGCCAGGGAGTTTTTAAAGAAAGAAAATTCTTTATTGCTCTACGTTTTTCCGGGTCCCATTGGTGCCCTTCTTCAGGAGCTCTTTTTGGAGTAGTAGAGTAGTGTACGTTGAGATTGAAATTTACAATTGTAACAATAATTACTACACAATAAATATAATAATAGCTAATACAATGAAGGGGGATGTTAGATTGGAAAAGGCTCCCAGTGGTGACAACACTCCATTATCGTGACTGTTTCTTAGATTTATACTTTTCAAGTTTAATAAATCTAAATTATACAAATACATAATTCTATGGAAGATTTCAGGAGAACATTTAAAAAGGTTCATATCCTTTTTTTAAAAAAAAATCAATTATCCCATCGTATTTTATTTAAAAAAAATCTGGTGTGAAACACTCACACAACTTTCTCTTACTCTAGTTCTCAAAATGATAATTGACAAATTTTATAGTTTGTGTACCAAATTTAATGAAATTAGTCGAAAACTGAAAAAACTGTTCAGTAAAAGCGCACTTCCGGTTTACTAATTTTCTTGAAACTCGGAATTTCAGCCATTTATTTATTTCTAACTAATTATGTTTGGATGATAGAATTGTGTAATGAACTAGGATAGCACTTTGATGAAAATCTAACCCCACCCCTCCCCTAAAAGTGCTCTTAAAAGAAATTTCCCAGAGAAATGTTTTAGATAAAAGTTGTAGATCTTTGCATGTTTAGTTTATATACAAAGTTTCAAAAAAATCGTCAGAGCCATTTTTGAGAAAATTGCGAAAAAAATGAATAAATCATTTAGTAAAGTGGTAAAGTAAACGCACTTCCGGTTATCCGATTTTTTCAAACTCGGAATTTCAACAACATATTTAATTCTAATTAACATTATTTAGATGGCAGAATTGTCTAATAAACTGAAATAGCACTTTAGATGGAAACCTAACCCACCCCTCCCCCAAAAGTGCCCTTCAATGCATTTTCCCGGAGAAATGTTACAAATAAAAGTTGTAACTCTTTGTATGTGTGGTTGATGTTTAAAGTTTAAAGAAAATCGTCGGAGCCATTTTTGAGAAAATCGCAAAAAAGTAAAAAATCCAACTAGTAAAGTGGTACTTCCGGTTGAGGAATTTTTACAGATAACGTACAGTCAGATCCCATGGTGACCTCTAAACGGAATATCAAATTTCAACTTTCTACGATTTTTCGTTTTTGAGCTATGCTGTTCACATACATACATACACATACACACACAAACACACACACAGACCATTTGCTAAAAACCACTTTTTTGGACTCAGGGGACCTCAAAACGGATATTTCCGGTGAAAACTCGATATCGAAAATTTGACACGATTACAATACTTCCTCTTACTAGGAGTAAGAGAAAGTAATAATGATAATAATAATTTGAGAATTTTATTTAGAAATTTTGAGAAATCTTTGTATTAAGAAATTATTTTATTTATTATTAAGAATAATAAAAAGATCTAATAGCACATGCGTGTTTATAAAAAAGGACCTCATTTTAGTAAAAATCTAGCGATCTTTGATATTTTTCTTAACGTGGTAAAATGAAAAATTATTCTTTGACCAAATCTTTTAAGTGTAAATTGTCAAATTTTTCTTCAAACTTGGACTTTTTACTTAAAGTTTAGTCAAATTATTTTGTTATTATTTATGTTAATTAGGGTTAAAGTCAACTGTTCTGGTAAACCTTAAATAAATGTATATTTGATTTTAATTTGGACCGCTTTAATTAACTATTATTGTGGAATTGAATCTTATATATATATTTTACATTATTAAATTTCCTTTGTACTTCATACTGCTGAACTCAGGTTATGCGGAGATTTAGAAAAAGTTTAAGAGTTCAGTTGGAAATTTGTATCCAAATTAATTTTATTAATTTTTCAATCCATTAACTGCTAGGTTCTTATATTAAAAACAGTATTTTATTAAAAATGATATAACAATAAAGTGACGAATGTTAAAAATGGAATCTTCAAAAAATCTCCAAAAAAAAAAAACATTAATTTTAAGACAATTTAATTTCACTCCCCCATTAGTTTACCCAGCAGTCTTTAAATAAGATTTCAAAATCAATGTTAAACTCTTTTACTGGAAAAAAAAACTAATCACTTTTTAATGTCAAATTTTGTTAGTGTCTATTTTTTTTTTTTTAATTTAAGGCGCGTGTCAACATCTATAGCGCCCGGAGTCTGCTCAGTGCACCTCCAGACAGTGTTCTCTCATTACAGACAATACTGTCCATCAACGGACAGTGAGCTGTAGAGGCTTCTAGGAAAAAAAAATCTTAGGACAGCAGCTGGACTTGAACCCGGATCCTCCGCGTGGGAGTCCAGTATGCTAATCACATAGCTATTCCCTTCCCTTTAATTTAATAGGTGTCTAATTTAATAGGCTCTTTAAATGAGTATAATATAGTTTTTATATTTTTTATCGCATAAGGTCAATTAATTCAATTGTATTACCTCTATTTATTATTCATTATTGTGGGATTAGTATAATATATGCCTTATAGAAATACGAAATTCCCACAACAGTAGGGCATTTTTAATAAATCCTAACTGATGCGCGCGATTAAACTAAAGAATATCTTGGTAACTTCAGATAAGTTAGAAACGATTGAAGCCGATTTAGCAACTACTGCCATGTTGCACTGATGAGATCTCTTTTAGTAAAGGCGACTTTTAGAGCAATTACATATTTCTCTTTTTAGATCAGTGAAGAAGTTGGAAAGAGAGAGAAATAGATCTTTCTCATTTTATGGGAAGGGATTAAAGTGCTTAAAACTAACAAAGTAACTTATTTTCTCGCCTACGAGAGATGCCAGTCATTTTGAGGACATTACGTAGAGTAAACCCCAGATCATTAGATGGAGTCATAGAAAGAAGTGTACAGTATTTATCTAAATTCACTATTTTATTACTTCAACAAGGCCTCCTTAGGAAGATAGCGGACCTACCTTCAGTGCGATAGTTTCAAATAATTTTAGTGAGAAACTCGCCATGTAAAGCCTTATATGTTTTTTTTTTTTTAAGAAAGGGGAAACGACACTGTACTGATCCATCTCTATAGAAGGCTTGCTGGTATTTTTTAGGAGCCATTTTTCATGCTCCCAGGGTATATTTCAACTATTCCAACTTTAGACATAGTTAAGAATTGAGACGGACAGGTCTAATCCCTCACGATTTTACTCCTAGTAAGAGGAAGTATTGTGATCGCGTCAAATTTTCGATATCGCGTTTTCACCGGAAATATCCGTTTTGAAGTCCCTTGAGTCCAAAAAAGTGGTTTTTAGCAAATGGTCTGTATGTGTGTGTGTGTGTGTGTGTGTTGTGTGTGTGTGTGTGTGTGTATGTGTGTGTGTGTGTGTATGTGAACAACATAGCTCAAAAAAGAAAAATCGTAGAAAGTTCAGACCTGAATTCCGTTTAGGTATCAGCATGGGATTTGACAGTACGTTATCTGTCAAAATTCTACAACCGGAAGAACCATTTTACTAGTTGGTATTTTTTACTTTTTTGCAATTTTCTCAAAAATGGCCAATGTAGAAAATCGTCCTTCAAACTTTGTACTTCAACTACACACACAAAGAACTACAACTTTTATTTGAAACATTTCTCTGGGAAAATTCATTTAAGGGCACTTTTGGGGGAGGGGTGGGATTAGGTGTTCATCTAAGTGCTACTTCAGTTTATTAGACAATTGCTCATCTAAATAATGTTAATTAGAATTAAATATATTGTTGAAATTCCAAGTTTGAAATAAACCGGAAGTACATTTACTTTACCACTTTACTAAATGATTTCTTCACTTTTTCGCGATTTTCTCAAAAATAGCTCCCTGATTTTCTTAAAACTTCGTATATAAACTAAGCATACAAAGATCTACAACTTTTACATTAAACATTTCTCTGGGAACATTCATTTAAGGGCACTTTTAGGGAAGGGGTTGGGTTATGTTTTTCTTTAAAGTGCTATTATAGTTGATTATACAGTTCTATCATCCAAACAAAATTAATTTGAAATAAATAGATGGCCAAAATTCTAAGTTTCAAGAAAGTTAGTAAAACCGGAAGTGCGCTTTCCTGAACAGTTTTTTTTCAGTTTTCGATGAATTTCATTAAATTTGGTATACTAACTATAAACATTTGTCAATTATAAATTTGAGAACTGGAGTAAGAGAAAGTTGTGTGAGTGTTTCACACCATATTTTTTTTCACTATACTTTCAACTTGAATTTTCATTCAAAGCTGTGAAAAGCTAAAGTAAACTCAAAATGCAATAGTCGACAAAGTCAAAATTTGCCACATGCAATTTGTGAACGAGACAATTTGTGTCGGTGACAATTAGTTTTGTAGCGTGCAGTTTCCGTTTATAAATTTCCTATCAACTGAAAAAGATTTTGAATTTTTCTTTATGGTAACTTGTATAATATATAACTTTAGATAAAAAATATAATGAGTATATATTTTTAATATCAAAATATCAAAAATTAACTAATAAAAAGAATTTAATTTAAGAATATTTGTAAAAAGAGTACGTTTTACCTGGGAGAACAGTGTGTAAACGCACCCCAATACAATATTTTACTGAAGTCAGCATTATTCACCTGTTGGTTGTTGCTTTTCCCCCTTTTTGTTCTTCCAATCCTTTTATTTCCATTTCATTCAAATTAATAAATTATTACTAATATAAAAAAAACAATAAAATTATTTCAAAACATTTATTTGTTAATTTTGGATTTGGACAACATTAAAATAATAATTATGGTATCATAGTTTATTGTTTATTGTTATATTCCTAGAGGATTTGTATCTTTAATCTCAGGACATTTTTCTATTGAAATAATTGCTCTAAAAATCAATTTCAAATTACTAAACATCGAATTAATTTGTGTCAACTAAATTAGAAATTGATATTGTTTAAAATATGTTGCAAATGTTTAATAAAATAAATGTAATTAAAGACGCAATAAAAATAATTAAATATTAAATGAATGAGTAATAATTTCTAAGAACTAAGCTATATATTTATTATCTAATGTTGCTAAGTGGGAAAGGAAGGGAAGTGAGGCGGTTAGAAATATCCAGCGTGAGAAAGTCTGTACAGTTGTAATATGCGGTCAGCAGTTTTCATTGGACAAACACACCTACCATATTACAAGCCAATAATAATACTTCTTTTATAAAATAATAATTATAGAAATATACTAGAAATATTAATCCCCCACAATGGGATAATTTCTGCAGACAATAATAATCATTCATTTTCACCATGTTTTCTTTTGGAAATTTAACCAAAAATTTTAATTTAATATTTTCCCTTTTGTCATTTTTTACCAATGACGTCCTGGTTGATTGGTGTTCTGTTGGACATCAATAAGAATTTGGGATTTATATAGAGGTTTTGATGCAAGAGGAAGTAAAATGAAAGCTCTAAAACTAATTTTGTTCCTTCAACATTTTATATCAATATCAATCTTGTGATTAGAATGTATAATGTATGCTTTAAATGGACAGACACCAATACAGCAATCTATATATCAATATGTTCTTTTTAAGAAACGCATTCAGTACTTCCTTTAATTGCATTTTCAGTAATTTTAATAGATAAATTCTTAAAACCTGGGTTTTTATTAAGCAATTATTTGCCCTTATTATAAGTTTCTAACTTCTTTTTTTTTTTGTGGTCTCCTGTGCCACCCCACTGCTATCAAGAGTGAGACTACTAACCTATAGCACCGCTTTCAGATTAAGATCTCTGAGGAATTCTAGGATGCGGAAAAGTTCTAGGGAGGATATAACATCCTCCAACGCCTAGTAACTACCTAGACTTAGATCATTATAGGTATATAATATAACCGTATACTATACTGAAGCCTAATATCGCAGCTTTCCCTTCATGAAAAATTTTTCCAAATAAACAGTATTTCATATTTAAAGTTTATAAAGTTTAAAGAAAAATCGTCGTCTAAGTTTATTTCAAGAAAATTGAACGAAATTGAAAATAACCTAATCTGCATAGTTTCACGCGATTTTGAGCGATATTTTAGTGACAAAGCTCACAATGAGATATCGCAAACGAAATAACAAGATGAACATTGTGATTTTTCTATTCTATGATGTATGGTTAGTATACCAAGTTCAGAGGAACCCTTCGATATTTACAAGGAATAAACAGCAAAAAATGTGAAAAACAGTTCAATAAAGTCGCACTTCTCGTCAACTGATTTGTTTTCTTCTTCAAACTCAGAATTTTTGCAGCACATTTAATTCTGATTAATATTACTATAGATGATAGAATCATATAATAAATTAATAAAGCATTTTAGAGAAAAGCGCGCACACCTCCTTTTCCCCAAAAATATTTCAAATAAAAGTTATAGCTCTTTATATACATTGAGTGCACCAAGTTTAAAGAAAATCACCAAAAAATCCAAAATTATTCTGTAATTTTCTGCTTGTAAGTTACAGACACATTGTCCATCATAGGACAGTGAGCTGTGGAGATTCTTAGGAAGAAAAAATTTTAAAGGCATCACAACTGGACTCGGAACCGGGACTTTTGCATTGCTAGTCCAGTGCGCTACCACTGGAGGTAATTCCTTCCCTTGCAACATATTCAATTGTGCTTAATTGTGGAAGAAGCATACGTACATTATCAAGAAATGGCACCTTAAACAATAGTTTCGTGGCAGACTAAAATGCTTCTGGGCAGTCAGGTGCGGAAAGGTTCTGAGACGTACATCAGTGTTTTCTGAAGTGAATAGGTTGCATATTCTAACAGGTTTTCACGCGACTTATCATAGTTTCAGAGGGGCATCTGAAGAAGCTAACTCTAGAACACGGCAAATTTCATGGGGATTTCAAGGAACCTTCTGATGAATTGCTAAGCTGACATTGTCAAAAACCTGGATGCATATACTGGAAATGGGAAGAGGTAAACTCTCCACAGAACCTTCTAGGTCGTGAAATTGACTTACTTACTTACTTAATCTTCTCTTGTCTACCGCATTACGGTGTAAGGGTTCCCCTGCAGATACCAGACCAAGTATCCCGTTCCATGGCCAGCTGTCGTCTTCTGCTCCACTCTATTCCTCGGAAAGTAAGGGCATCTTTGATGCCGTCTTCCCATTTCTTTCTAGGCCTACCCCGCGGCCTTTTTCCTATGGTCTGAGTCTCATGACTTATTTTGGCCATCCGGCTTTCGTCCATTCTACATACTTGTCCATACCACCTTAATTGGCTCTCTTCAATGTACCTCTGGGCTGGCTTCACATCTAGGCTTGCTCTAATGGTAGCGTTCCTTATCCTATCCCTTCTACTTTTCCCCTCTATTCGGCGTAGGAATCTCATTTCCATTGCTTGTAATTGGCTCTTATGTTTTGTTGTAAGAGTCCAAGATTCACTCGCGTAGGTAAGGATTCGGATGAATGTGTTTTTAAAGATCGTTACCTTCGTACCTTTGGAGATCTCTTTCTTGTTAATGAAGCCTTTTTTCACTGCATTGAAAAACCTTCCAGCGGAATGAATTCTTTCACGAATTTCAGTGTCGATTAGTCCGTTTTCACTGATATGAGCTCCTAAGGTCGTGAAATTTATGAAAGAAATAGAACCGAAAGATGTACTTTAGTTGTAGGAGTCTGCTAGGCGTCTGTGCGACGTAAAAGTATAATTTTTCAAGATTGCAAGGCATCATATTTCCTTCATGAAAAAAAAATTCTTCTCTGACGGATCTCCTGGGAGTTCATCATAGTTATTGTTGGGGCAAGGCCACATTAATGGTACCAGTGAAATAAGCCAATAAATTATTATTTATTGTATTTATTATTATTTTTTTATTTATTTAAGGCGCGTCAATATCTATGGTCATTGGCGCCCGGAGCCTTCTCAGTGCACTGCCGGCTTCCGGACAGTATTCTTTCGTTACAGACAAGACTGTCCATCACTGGACAGTGAGCTGTGGAGGCTCCTAGAAGAAATAATCTAAGAGCAACACAGCTGGACGACTCGAACCCGGGTCCTCCACGTGGAAGTCCAGTACGCTAACCACTTAGATATTCCCTTCCCTAATAAATTATTATTTATTATTTTATTATCATATGCTCTTGCTAAACGTCTGGACCAATACCTAATTAGTCTATTAATTTGAAATGACTATACCATTACAAAAACACATTAACCAAAACACCGTATTCTAAAGCTCAAAATTCTTAAACTACACTTCATATAGCAACTCAACAAATTGTTAATACTTTTCGATACCAAACACCCGGGTTACAAAACATTCCTTTTTTTTTTCTTTTTTTAACTAAACGGTTATAAGATAAATAATTTTTAACAAATGGTTATAAGATAAATAATTTTTTGACAGCCTACCAAATTATTACTAGGGGAGGGATTAGCTAAGTGGTTAGCGAGTTGGATTCCCACGCGGAGGTCCCAGGTTCGAGTCCAGTGCTACCCTTAGATTTTTTCTTACTAGGAGCCTCTACAGCTCACTGATGTCTGTAGCGAGAGAACACTGTCCGGAAGCCGGCAGTGCACTGAGAAGGCTCCGAGCGCTAATGATGTTGACGCGCCTTAAATTAAAAAAAAAAATTATTAAATCACCTATACGTTCTATATATTCTCTCTAGCTTTCACTCTAACATGGGCAAAGGTGGTTGTCTCTCACCAAAGCTATGGTATGCTATCATGGATTGAACATTTAACCAGGATGAATTCATCGGGATTCTATAACAAGCATATGCCAATGATGGTGTTATTTTATTACTGTGGCTATGCCTGACTATTATCTCAACACCTACGAGAGGACTTATCTCAATAATATGAGTGGTCTCAGGATAAGAGTCTTTCAATTTATCCCAGTAAGACTCAAGTGATTTTATTTACTCTTAGGAGGAAGATCGTAGAATTAACACCTCCTAACTTATGAAGAATTTCTGTTCAGATTTGCAAATCGAAGTTTCTGGATTAGTTTTCGACAGTAAATAGAATTGGTCTGGACTTGTTAAGACAAAATATCAAAGGTAATTATTTCTTTTTGGCAATGTCGAATCCATTGTAGGTAAGTATTGGGGGGGGGGATTCCTCCCAATATGATGATTTGGATCTATTCTCTTTTTTTTTCTTTTTTTTGATCTGCGACCTAAAAGACCTATTGTGCCCCCTGGAGCTTTCTCAGTGCATTCCTGTCACCGAATAGTGTTTTCTAGCTACAGACAACATGTTCATCACCGGACAATGAGCTTTAGAGACACCTAGGAAGAAAAAATCTGATGGCAGCATGCTGGATTCGAATCGGAGTCCGCCGCGTTGCTAATGTATCGCTCTACCACTGAGTTAATTCCCACCTTTTCTATGGTTATTAAACCTAGATTGTTATATACTGCTTGGTGTGGTTGCGTTGCATAGATTGATTGTTGCTTAAGGATATTCAACGCTCTGCTTTACTGGCGGTGACCAGTGCTTTGGAGATTGTTGGGAATCCCACCACTCTTTTACAAAGGTGGGAACGAAAGCCAAAATCTGGGAAAAACTGAAGAAAATGGCAATGAAAGGATGAACAGAAGTTCTTACAATGAAATATTATAAATGAAAAGTGTTAGAATTAAACAGGCAGGTTTTTGGCAGCAAAAGCGATGTGGTTATTCTATCATTAATCATAAGATCGCAAGATGTAAAGAGGTCCATAATACAGGTTTTCCTTTTACAGAATCCTTACAGACAAATAATAATAATAAAAATTCCCTTACTTACAAGTATACATGTATTTCTTGTGAAAAATTAATTCAGAGTAAAAAAAAAAAGAAAGTAAATATGAATATTTTTGGCCATTAAATTAATGTACAATTTTTTCAAGTTTTTCCTTCAATTTTTAGCCAATGTTTTCTTAGTAGCATATTCTAAAATAAGAAGATTTTCTACTGTAAACTATTTTTATTATTTCTCACATACTTTTGGTAATTATTTATCATATCAACCTTTAAAATCATCATCGCACTTACATTATCTCATTAATTTTATCATGGGTGTTTAGAAAACGTGAACAGATAATGGTAGTTATGGAAAGGGAAGAAGAATTCATTTTTTTTTTGTCTGGGCTTTTATATCTGAATAATAACTTTATCCATTTGAGAAATGTTTAGATGGGGCAAAGTAAATTTAGGTTATATTCCTCTGGAGACTGTTATAGAGATGAAATTACGAAAAATTCCGCTCTTATTTTTTTTACAGAAAATTATAATACATGAGCAGTAAATCTCTAACAATCAGCTTTGTTAACAAACACATTCGAAAATAAAATAACTCGAAAATAAATAAAAAAAATCGTAGGAACCTCAAATTTAGTATTCCATTTATTTACCACGTTAGGATCGATCAGTTCAAAACTGCAAATTTTCCGAATAGTTTTTCATTTTTTATTACGATTTTCTTGGAAATGGTTGCAAACAATTTTCTTCAATCTTCTATATAATCAATTCATACATAATCCTATTTACTTTTGTTTAGAACATTTTACTGGAAATCATTAAGCGGTCCCCCCTAAACGTTCAATAATTTGTCAATATTGGTATTGACAATATAACCATCAATACGTGCTAACCTTCATTACCTTACACGATCAATATTATTGTCAATAACTTTGCTCAGTACTTACTACTTCTGCCACTAGGAGTGGGAATCTACGTACTTTTACTCGTTTTTTTTCCCTTCCAAACAATGAATAATCGAATACAGAAGCTTGCGTAGCTATTATTTTGGCGTTTAGCACTACTCGTCAAGTGAAACCCAAACACTGGATGAAAGAAAGGTTGAAGAAGAGAGATGAATATTCTCATTTAGTACTTTTGAAGGAAAACAGCCTCTGCGATGTTGAAGATTTCAAGAACTACTTTCGATTGGATGAAACTAACCTTTAACAAACTGTTACATATGGTTGAACCATTTTTTTTTTTTAAGACAGGACAGAAATATGAGAGAAAGTATAAGTGTTAGGGAAAGATTAGCCGTAACCCTGGAGGTACTTGGCTAAAGGAAGAAAATTTTGAAGACTTAAAGTTTTCAGTCATAATGTCCCCAACAACTATCAGCAAAGTTGTAATAGAAACCTGTGAAACCTTCATATACGTATGTCCTACAAGACTTTGAAAAAATTACTATCACCTTTAAGAAAATGTATGATTGAAGTTTTATTTTAATACACAAATCTTTCCAATGTACCTTTTGTAAGGTGTTGTATTCACTGTTGATGAGGTTAGTTTGAACGTTGTTTAAAACTACTGAACTGAGTATTGATGGGACTATTGGTGCCGACACGGTCAATATTATTGTCAATATCCCCTCCAATTATCAGTATTGATACACGAAAATCCGGATTTCATCAATACTCTTATCAATACCGACCGTCAATACAATTTTTTCCACCTTACACGGTCAATAATATTGACAATACTTTAACGTGAAGAGGCCACTTTACAATCGCATCATTGTTTAAAATTTCTAATTAATATTAGAATCATCTACATATTATAGCATTTATTAGCTAGTAAACTATTTCATTAATAAATGAAATTATTTACTGTTATTATATTAAAAATAATTTATATTATTGTAACAATACCAAAAAAAAAAAACCATTGCTGACAAATGTAAGGAAGTAAAAACTAGTTTGCACTTGAAATAAATTTTGTTTTCAACAATAACTAACCATATAAATCTGGAAGCGTGCCTTTTAATTCATTTTTTTTAATAAAATGTTTGTAACTGAAACTTCTCTTCTGTGCTATTAAAGTGCTATTTACGGCATTATTATAATGAATGCTCTAGAAATTTTACTTAAAACATAAAAAAAAAAATAACAATATAACTAACTTTAAATATCAATGATTGCTGGACATAATGGTAGCGAAACTCGTGCCCGGAACTCCTAATATAAACGTAACTAAATTGTTTAAAGAACACGTAGCAACAACATGGTCGTAACCATTTAAAGTATTATCTAATTTGATCAGTAAACTTTTAATAAATGGGTTTAATATTAAAAATATTCTGTATATATTATCTCTATTTAAAATTATTATTATTATTTTTTTTTTTTAACAATAACTGTTATATAAAATAAAACACATAATAAACACCCACATAATATTGATGAAACAATAAATTCATAATATCAAACAATGCCTTGGATAAATTAAGGAATTTATAAAATAAATGAAAACTTGACTGGAAAATTATTAGTAAATTCTTTTCCTTCATCAGTGTTTTCATCAGAAGAAAAAAAAGCTGAAAGCAGTATATAATTTTTGACAAAAAATGCAATTCTCATTATTAAAGCCTAAAATTTTATTAACAGCATAGATTTATTTTATTTTCTGAAAGTTTTCATCTAAGAAATAAGAGAAAATTATTTGATGGTAAAAATATCTTAGCAACGATTATACAGCATGTAGCTTCAAGCTCCTAGAAACAGAATTAAGCCCCGAAATCTAAATAGAAACCATAATACCTGCTCTTCTAAGCTCCAGTATCTTGCCCCAAAGTCATAGAACTATAGCTTGTATTTAATTAATTTAGAGAAGAACATAATTAATGAACTTCAGAGAAGAAGCATAAATTACAAAATAACAAAATGAGTTCGTTCTTACCATTATACAAAAAAAAAATACTTCTCCTGAGCTTTGCCAATCAATAAAGCAAGTCGGCAATTTGCATTCAGTTTTTTTTTCAAAATATGAAGAATATTAGCAAAACAAATTACCTACTCTCAAGATTTGATTATCTTAAATTAAAATGATTTTTTTGGATAATAGTGGTTCCGAAATCAATGTTTAAGTTTTGTACGCTCTAGCCCACATATTTGAATAAAGTTTGCATCCGAATTAAACGAGCTAGCAGGTGAATTTTTTTTTCATTTGTCACTAGAAGGAAGAAACTTTGCGTTCGGTGGTCGATTTAAAGTGCACATAATCAGATGTTTTGACGCCACTACGTATGTTTTTTTGTTTTTTTTTAATCCATTACTCTATTTCTTTTATCCACTCTCTCTAGGTATAAACTGATTTAGCACCGTGCAAGTGCAACGAACTTTTTCAACAAAACATCCTGATAATTGGCGAACGCCCGAAACCGCTCGATTACCACAAAAAGAAGCAAGGGTATCACGGAAAATTTCTCTCATGCTTTCCAGCTGTGTGGAACCAACCACAACAACGACAAGTATATTATTCACTACGAACTCTTTCATCACTACATACACTACATTTTCACTACATAAGGACATTTGGAATCGAACTATATGAAACAGCCAGACATTCGAATTTTTGTCTGTCGTATACGAACCCAACAACCAGTATCCTATAGTTCCTTCTACATCTCCCTTCCTTAACGATCCCAAAATTCCCTTCATCTCTGCAATAGCCAAGTTCCATAATCTAAAATTCCAATCCCAAACTTACCTCGCTAAACTCAATTCCACTAATCCAAGCACTTTTAACTACATCTCTCCCCTCTAACCCAGCACGGTGGCTTCGCGATCAACTCCTTGCATAGTTCGCTGTCTAGTAAGACAGTCATAGTCTCTAACTTAAAGGTATCTGTCGCATGCTGTTACTTGGAGAGTAGCAACCCCACGGGTTACCACAACTCAGTACACCATGCATTTCGTCAGAACAGTAAACAATACAATTAAACTACATACACTCTACAATTTACAGACAAGGACAAACGCAGTACACAAACTAGGGTCTCCGTCCCTAGTTAATTGGCTTAAGTCACGGGAGAAGGAAGGGATTAATCAGTGGTAGCGGCTGGTCTAGCACCGCGGAGGTCCTGGGTTTGAATCCAGCATGCTGCCATTAGATTTTCTCTTCCTAGGCCTCTACAACTCATGGACAGTGTTGTCTGTAGCTACAGAACAGGCCAGCGTGCACTGAGAAGGCAAAATAGATTTTTCAAGTCGCAGTGCAATAATCCCCTATAACCATCAAATTACGTCTGCCATTGCTGGATGATGGCAGTCGTCCATGTCAATCACGTGCGGCCTTCAGCCAACGCATACATCATTTACTTGTTATCTGTTATATTTATTGCATGTAATATTGTGCAGTTGTAAAAAATCAATAAAAGAAAAAGTAAAAAGACAATGCTTCAGAATACATACAACCTTTGTGGATTTTTATATACATATTTCTCCTTAAAAAAAAAAAAAACTTCGATTCCAAAAAATACTGTACAAAATACAATCAACCTCATTCACATGACTAAAGCTCATCCCCTGTAAAGCCGAAGATTATACAGCAAGGTACAAACATATATCAAAACATAAGTGAGAATGTGTAGTATCTATATCACCCTTCCAACTATTGTAAGCGAATGAACAAAAGACAACATCAGGTTGACAAATATCATTTACATCAATCAATGTTGCCGAGCCACCCCTTCACTATGAAACCAAAAGAAAGAGATGTAGATACATACACACACACAAACACACACACACATATATATATATATATATATTCACTATCATTTGTTACCTTAGTGAAGAGCAACACTTGACCATGACTAGAGGAGAGAGACATCACATCTATTGAGTCCAGGCAGAGGGAATGTTGTCAACAAATAACATTTTGGTTACCCCCGTCTATCAACAAGTCAATATGTCTTGTTCAATATTAAATCTTTTTTTATTGATTTATGGTAATTTTATTTTTATTTTGTTGGAAGCTCTTTTATTTTAAAGTAATAGTTTGTTTTTATTTTTTTTTTATTTTTACAACTATTACACTAATTACTACAAATACTTTTGTGCATATTGCAAATTGCTCAATACTGTTTTCCTTTCTGCTCACTCTTTTAAGGAAATTCTCTTGTAGGTCATTTTACAAGATTTTTATTACTCTTTGAATACTGAAAGGAATATACAGCGATCTTGTTAAAGTTTCGAAATTAATTTTTATTGTAATACATGTTTTGAAATCACCTGCTAAGGAACAGTAGTTTTTTTTTTAATGGTATATATATATATATATTACTAGCTAACCCGGCCACCTTCGCTGTGGCTCAGTCTGATTTTTAGGAAAGTAAACAGAAGTATTACAGTTAACATAGATTCAGCAAGAAGCACATCATTCAATTTAATACCCTACTTTGCGTTGCTGTGCACTGAAAGGAAAGAAAGAAAAAATGTTTTTAACTGAAAGTCTTGTTTTATTGTAAAGTTAGTGAATGGACTACATTTTTTTGTTTGTCCGTTTTCTGCATAAACATAAAGATCAGATGGTTTACCGACTCTGGAGCTTGCGACATATAATTGCCCATGAGAGAAGCATTCGTTTTCTAAATTCAAACTGCACATTGCAACGTTTGTCCTTGCGCTTTATTGATAGCCATAGCAAACGCAAGGCGTATTGGAAATTGAAGTCGTTTGAACTTGAACGGCAAATCTGTTGAAATGAGTAGTATTCTTGGAAGTCTTAATTGAGGTCCAATGAGAATTGTTGCTTCAATAGATTATTCATCAATTTTTAAACTACTAATCGTGTACCATTGCATATCTTTGGCTGATTAATGTTTCGGAGTAATGTAATTGGCACTCCAATTTTCAAATTTAGAATGCGAGGCGGCAATCCGGGAACAACGAGTGAATTAAAAAATTCCATTGGAAAATTCACTACTTCACTTTGATCCCTCACGGAGTCAATGGATTTGTAAGTCACTGTTTCACCTGCGATTCTGTTTAGAATGATGTTGTTCATATCGAGTGCGTCGACATTTTTAGCCGCTAGAATGGCTCTTCCGCTTAACCATGCGTGATTTTGATAATTTGTTTCGATGCTTTGGAATACCTTGTCTACTAATTCTTCTTTTGAATGTACAATGTTGCAGAAATTAGATGGGAAGGTGATTTTTCCCGTTTCTGGATTTGTAGGAGCAGTGCCGTTACCGAGTTCGAGTAATTGTCTTGAAAATATGGCAGCTGTTGGATCGTTTTGAAGTTGAACTCTCATATTCGTTGTTAAATGATTTTTTTTACTGTGCTCCAAAGAGTTGAATATTTCAAGCAGGCATGCAATTCATCAGCTGGTGTTGAGCGAGGTATCACTGGAAGCGTTTGCCTGAAGTCACCGGCTAGTAACACCAATGCTCCACCAAATGGAACCTGATTATTTCGCAAGTCTTTCAATGTATGGTCTAATGCTTCCAATGACTTCTTATAAGCCATTGTACACTCATCCCATACAATGATTTTGCACGCCGAAGAACCTTTCCCATTCCTGATGTTTTAGAAATGTTACATGTTGGGTTTTCTGTGAAGTGCATGTTTAGTGACAGTTTAAGAGCTGAATGCGCTGTTCTACCTCCTTCCATCAACGTAGCAGCAATACCTGAAGAAGCAAGTGCTAACGCAATATGGACGTTATTATAAAGTCCGTTTCCGTGGGAACTTCGGAATAGAAGTACTTATACATAGTTGAGAAAGAGGTTCAGAGAGCGCGCCACCATCGCAACGCGTCTGAGTCTGTCTATTCCTGCCAACCTCGCGAAACGCTCGGAATTTCCCGTTTCCGTGGGAACTTCGGAGTAAAAAGTATATATAAACACTCTTATATAGAAATGCAACGTTGTGTAAAAATTTCAAGTCTATCTATCGACTACTTTTCGAGTTTTGCGGCCACAAACATACGGATGCTGAATTTATATATATATTGGTTTACGTCTACCTGCCTCATTTGTGAACAATTTGGCTCAAAAACAAACAAATTGCAACAAATCTAAATTTGAAAATGCATTTAGTTATCGCCAGGGATTCAATAAGATTTCACCAAAATTACTACACTCCCACTATACTCCTCTATTAACCTTACTTTTTTTATTATTATTATTTTATTATTTATTATTCTATTTTATCAAAAAAAAGTTTTTATTTAGGTTTATACTTATTCCTTTAATTTTATTTTATTCTCTATGTGTAATAGAAATTAGAATTAAACATAATATTTTGTAAAAAGTACAGCAACGATGCGTTGTTAGAAAAAAGGGAAGAAATGGTTCTTATAGTAGGATATAGTTACACTTCCACAAACCCATTAGAAATTTGTTTTTTATATATTAAGTACATTTTTGTGTAGTTCTATTTTACATTGTCAAACTCCATGCTAAAGGGAAACCCCAAAAGCAGAATGTAATAAATAAATAAATATTCTATTTTATTATCATTATTTTTTATTATTTTTATTATTATTTTCTCGTAAAGACTCCAACTATTTTATTTTTAAATTTGATATAATTATTATTATTGGCGGTGACTTGGGGCCATAAATCTAAAGTTTTATTTCCATACGGTTTTAGGAGGCTTGCTGTATCTGAATGGTTGGTAAAAGTTAAGGACCGTTAACCTGAGATGAATTACCTGAAACTGGTTTCAATTCAGGATTCAGTCTCAGATATGGTTTTTATTTTATGTCCGATTATGAAAAAATCTATTGTAATGTTGGCTTTTTGTCTTCGTCCATTATATCTAATAGTATAAAGCCCGCCTTCAAGCTTCGCCTACGGTTCTACGCTCTATATATAATATTATGAAGAATTAAATATATTATTACAATTTCAAATTTAAGCAAAATAATCACCAAACTCGAATTTAAGGAATGATTTTTTTTTTGAGTTTTTTACAATTTTCTCGAAAACGGATTCAATTAAATGAAGGTATCTTCATGTACATTGTAAAAATTTTTTGATCTAGGAAGATGATGAAATAATAGAAGCACGTTATAAGTACCCATCATAGTATTCTTTTCAAAATATTTTAGTTAGCCGATTTCTTATCAGTTTGAAGTGTGCCCACTTAAACTCCAGGTAGTCACTACTGAACCGAAATGTTGGTTACTACGAAAAAATGACCATAACCTAACCAATTTCTATGATGTCATAGCCTAACGAAGATGCTTTCCTCCACAAATCGATCATGTCTTAACTAATTCATATCTTTTATATATATATATATTGGCAATAGGGGGGAGGGGGTTCTCTTCACTGCTGAGATGTTGTTATGCACCACACAATGGTAATGCAGGTTTAACATATCTTTTATCAAATAGCATCAGAAAGAAATATTGTTAACATGGATCAAGGCTCCATTTTCCGTGTCATATTTTATTTATAGCGATTAGGATTAAAACTATTTCACCACAACTACCATTTTAGTAGAGAAACAACTTTTTTTAAAAGAAGCAAAAATCAGAAACTTCGGATTCTGAAATAAACTTAAATATCAATTTTCAGACATTAGCTTTTTCAGATAATAAGAAAAGAAAATATTTTCATTGTTTCAAATATTTAGAATAGCACCAATTGAGCAATTTATGAAAAAAAAATTAATTATCAATGCTTCTCATATTTATGGAAGAATGCTGATTATAGTAGTTTAATTTTTTTAATTTTTTTTCTATTCTAGGGGCATTCTAACCAAAGAAGTCTATTTGAGAGAGTCTCTCAATCTACAGCATCCCTACCGAGTTATAGTTTAAGAAATCCTGGAATCTGGAAATGTTCTAGGGAAGAATATCTCCTTCAATACTCGATATGTAGGTACCAAGGCTTCTAAATCTTTTGGTACCTGGCAGAGAGTGTTGGAAACGCTTCCATCTTTGCCCAAAATATCCAATAACTAGTGTAAGCTCTAGGACACCTTCTGCAGATGCTCCTGAGTGTGCAATGCCCCATCAGCAAACTAAGTCGATTTTTGGACAGGCTAATGTATGTCCAACATCTTTTTCCGTTTTGACTACCCAGAAGAATATTAACCAGCCTTAATCTTTGGAAGGTTCACCAAAACAATGATCTTTTTGCTTCGTCCTCGTTCTGAGCTCTTCTCGAAAATCCTGGAATTTTATCCAACAAAAAGCTTTGGTCCTCATGAATTTGGTTTGTGATATTCCCTATGCAAAAGTTCTTGTCTAGTGAGGAATGATAGAAAAAGAAGCTTGAAGATCGTTGCCCATTCAAACGCCATTCAAATTGATTCTTTTACATGTGAGTATATTCGGATTGACATGTTTGAATAAATATTTGTCAACTAGTGCGTTCGGTGCGGGAGGCTTGAACTACTTTTATAAATTAGGTCACTTTCATAATGCTACATTAATAAAATATGAAAAATTTTGTTTGTTTGTTCTTAGAAGCGAGCATTTTTATTTAATAAAATTTTCTAAATATCACTTTTTAACGAGTATGGTTCGTCAGTGATAGCATGCTGGATTAGAATATGGAAGGCCTAGTTTTGAGTCTATGAGAGAAGACTGCCCGCAGTCAGGCAACGCACTAAGCACAGATGTTGGTGCACTTCAAAAAAAAAAAATAATACATTTATTCTGCCGTCTTGTAAAAATAACGTTTCTATTGTATAGGATCATGCCAGTATTTTGTTGGAAAAGAGTGTTGCCAAAAAAATATTTAAAAATTATAGCATCATCCTTGGCAAAGCTGTCTTTTCAAAACTAAATCCACCAATAATCGGTCTATAAATTTACTAGGCTCGTTCAGAAAGCAAAAAATGAATTTCCTGTTGGAGTTTTATTTCAGGTTTTTAAAATAAGTGCTAATATTGGTGAATCGTTGTTTTGAGCATCTCATTAACGGATCAGAGATAATGAAGAAGCTGCAGGCTGAATAAATCAAATCATTCTGTTGGTTCAACGTATTATGTATTTCCTAGAAGACAGAAGATAAATGATATAGCTCGTCTTGGGGAGGAAGATATTACACAATTATCAACCTTGAAAAACCATTTTCAAAGCTTTTGGCACAAATAAGTTTTAGTTCATAACCTATTTTGTGTCGAATAGGCAAGATGAATGTGTGTCACATGGACTGTAACCTGTTTTAGTGTTCACAAAAAATTAGTTAATCATCAAACTTATAGAAAAATAAAAGGAAGTATCCAGGAAGCTGGGACTTTGATAAATAAAGTGAGATACTTTCTAACTAATTCTATTATATAGGAGAGATTTTTAAAGTGTAATGGTCGTCGATTTTAAATGACATTAAATTGCATTTTCTGGAACTATATGAGTGAGATTGTTATTGCTTTTATTCGCAGAATAAGGTGGAAAACTACTAAGTAAAAGATATTTATAGCCATTAAAGACCACGTTCAGGAAGTTTTGTTCCAAAAATAATATTTTATTATTGATAAGGCTAAATAATGATAGACTTGAGTTCGAATGATATCCTTTTCATTGTATTGTGGAAAAAAAAAGTGATTAACAAAACATTATGAAGTGCCCACACTTCTCTAATAAATAAGTGCTCAAACTCTCTCAGTTTTTTTTGTATTTTTTTTTTTTTTCAACATATCCTTAAATTATATACAGCAGATCTACTTATCAAGCGTTAAGTGCCCATAAAGAAAACACTATAGCTTTATAGTTTTGTTTTAGTGGACTATACTTTTGACAAATATATATTAGTAACAGTTTGTGTTTTGTATTTTCTTTATTTTTTATAATAGAATAATATTTAATTTTTTTTTAGGATAGCCGGGGATAAAATCAAATTAAAATAAATTCTAGTGTGAAACACTCAAACGAATTTATCTTCAACAAACTTTCTTCAAACTTATAATTTGTACTAAATTTAGCAGCCCGACAAAATTTTTTTGAGGGAGCATGAACTTCTAGCTCCCCACGGAACCTCTCTAAAATCCCTTTTTTCAGAAAGAAAGTTCCAAACAAAAGTGATAGTTTTTTTTTTTTTGTATAATTAGTAATCCAATCATTGTAATCAATATTATATAGATGAGAAAATGATATAATAAACTGAAATAACCTGAAATAGAGGATAAGATATAACTACCATTCCTCCAAAACTTCTCTTAAATGAATTTTCCCAGAGAAAAGTTTCGAAATAAACGGGGCGGGGGGGCTCCTTTTGTATAGTTAGTAAGTCAAGTTAATGAAACCCATTAGTATTATGGAGAAAATCACAGAAAACTAAATAACTCTTCAGTAATGTGGTACTGAAGAAAGATGCTCATTGGGGGGTCCGGACGGGGCTTTTAGTGAGTGGGTGCTGTGCCTTTCACGAACGTTTCTCAGGCATCTGGTTGGTTTCCTCACTGGGCTCATGTCTGGACCCTTTGTAGGGTTTGTGAGACGGAGGAGGAAACACCCATACATCTCAATGACGGATTGTTTAGGCTGAGCAGAAATTAGATTCAGGATCTTTGGCCGGAACAGGATATCGGTGGAAGAGCTTAGCCCATGTCCTTTTAAGTTTATGGTCCGATTTGTTCGGATTGTGATAAAACTTAGATGGGTGAAACCGGGGCCTGGACTTTTTGCTTCCACACCCGGTAGTTGTTATTGTTTTATGATAAAAAAGTAAAGTAAGAAAAGTAAAGTAATGCCTATTTTTTCAGGCGGACTTAACGTCCAACTACCAAATTAGGTGTCGTGGACGGGGGCGGAAGCACCTACTTTACTGTTAACATTTTTCATCCAAATATAAAATTTAGCAGTTATACGCTGGACTCGAACTGGGGTCCTCCCACTTACAAGTCCATGCTCATAACCACTACACCAACACCCGCCCCTCTTTTAGGATAATGTAACGGCAAGAGAGAGAACACAAGCCCGACCGAGAGAAAACAAACTCTCTCTGGTACTTTCTGACTTTAGCAGGCTAGAGTGGGGAGCCAGTGAGAGATCTAGACATCCATCTATCAGATTCAACCATATACATCACATCGTGTCATAACTCTATTCTAACCTATAAAAATCATTGCAAGTCCAGTGCAGTTCGTGTAAGCTCATAGCTATATTATAACAGTGTCTTCATATCTCGTCTAATTATTTCTCTCCTCATCAACTCCATTATAATAATTATATGGGCCCATGGAGACTTTGGATAGCGCAGCGTTTAGCCCTCCTCTCCTGATATAATTATAATGATAATAATAATAATAATAATCACCATGTTACCCCCCACCCACCCATTCACCATGTTATTGGTGAATGTTCGGTTTTGGCTCCCAATGAATGGCAACAATGTCGCTAGAATTGTTCATCGAGAACTGGCAATTAGATGTGGTTTCTTAAAAGCCATGGTTGCACCACATTATAAGTATATTCCACCCCCAGTGCTGGAGGACAATAGTTACCGCCTATATTATGACAGATCTGTTATAACTGGCAGGAATGTTAGTCATAATAAGCCAGATATCATCCTTGAAGATAAATTAAGGAAGGATGTAAAATTAATAGACATCGCTGTGCCCAACACAGATAATTTTAAGTAAAACTGTTGAGGAGAAGCAAAGAAAGTATGCCGAACTTGGGGGGTAGAAATTACAAGAATATGGAGGCCAGAGAGAGTCGCGGTTGTTCCTCTTATCATTTCCACGACTGGAATTGTCCCCAAATGCCTACTACATGATGGTATCACGCTTCTCAATATTCATCCCAAATTAACCATTTATATTCAAAAAGCCGTCATTTTGGATACATGCCACATTGTACGGTTATTCTTAAATAATCAATAAAAGTGTGCTTGGTATAACCCGCACTTTTCTTAAAAATAAAAATCCCAGCATTAGCTGAGAAAAAATATGAATAATAATAATAATAATAATGTAATAATTATTACAGTCAATAGATTTTCTTCAATTAGAAACCTTAGTAATACATTTAATTCTTAATTAATATTTATTGTAAATTAATTTGAAATGGCACTTTAGAGGCCCTAGACCAAAATCCCTCTTAAGTACCTTCCCAGTAAAATAGTTTCAAATAAACTAAAATTGATAGGTCTCTGTATAGTTAGTATGTACTCTGTATGGTTAGTATGAATCTGTATAGTTAGTATGTACTCTGTATAGTTAGTATGTACTCTGTATAGTTAGTATGTACTCTGTATGGTTAGTATGTACTCTATATAGTTAGTATGTACTGTGTATGGTTAAATGTCAGAGTGAAATCATAAACTGAAATAACACTTTAGTGGAAAACATACCCCAACCCTTCCACAAAAAAAACCACTTAAATGAATTTTCCCGAATGAAATGTTGCAAATAAAAGTTGTAGCACTTTTTATATGAGTAATTGATAAATACCAAGTTTAAAGAAAATCGTTGGAGTCGTTTTTGAAAAAAAATGCAAAAAATTACAAATTCATTCAATAAAATGATATTTTCGGTTGACCTACTTTGACCAAAATCTTATTGTCAAATCCCCTAATGGAACTTTTTTTTTTTTCTCCTTCAATAATTTATTTGCAATTGTACAATAGATACAATAAGCAAATGTGATGAATGTTTAGATGACATGATTGATATGAGAAGAAAATACCCAGTGGTATTACTTCAAGGCGTTGAAGTTATTTAAAAGGTCACGGGGCCACTGACGCTTTCAGACGTCGAGATGGATTATCAGGTAAGGTTTGACTAGGAAGTTGTTGAACCAAAGGATTATGGATGATGGAATAGGGAGTTATGGAATCTTTGATAACGGGATTTAATTAGATCGGACACAAATGGAATGGATAGGACATTATGTAAAGTTTTATTGGAGACATAAGGAGCATTGGTAATTTTTAGTAGGATTTTGGACTATAAGGATTGGATATGGTAAACATTGGAATGCTTAGTGGAGCCCCATACCTCTAGTCCGTAAAGTCCATATTGTTCGTAGTGTAAGCTAATTTTTTAAAGTAAATTTGGATCGTTTGTCTTAGAGTCTTGAAAGGATAAGAAATCGTCTATTAGTTTCATTACTTTTCAGTCTGGTTCCAGACTTTTGTCCATATATAACCCAAGATAGCGTACTCTATCAGCATAAGGTAGGAAGCTGTTATCTAATTTAACACCAGGATAATGGAACTTAAAAATGAAATATCAAGATTGAATTATTCAGATTTAGGACACCTCAAATTATATATTTCCGGTGAAAACTCGATATCGAAAATTTGACACGATTCTTCCTTTTAAACAATAAGAGAAAGTAATAAATAATTCTTTAATATTTAAATCAGATATAAAATAGTTCTTTATTGGACGCAATAGTAATATGCCATTGTTATCCATTCAAATTCAGTTTAAAATACAATTCAGTAAAGTTACATTTCCGGTTGATAGATTTTGATCGAAATCCTCATATTAGATGCAATAAAAACTAAATGATCGAAATTTCCAACTTAAGCGACCTGCGATTTTTGATTCTACACACATATAACATACACTAAAACGCTTTTTTCGCACTCAGTTGGACCATCAAAACATGTATTTCCGGTGGGAACTCAATTTTAAAAAATTTATACGAACGCACTACTTTCTGCCACGAATAAGAGAAAGTAAAAAAAAGATATATTACTTACTGGTAAGGCATATTCGGCTAACCTCTAAGTAAGAGAACGCTGTCCATTGAAAAGGGAAGGTTATTTTCAGAAAGGTACAAATTAGCATAAAGTTAAACAAAATTATATTATGTTTTCTTAATATTTCGTTATATTTTATCTATTCTTTAATAATTGAAAATGTTTAATTTAAGAATTTTTTACTTTGTTATTCATATATGTGTCAGCAATTTCAACCAAATCTTAATGTTTTATTTAAAAATGACACTGTATTTAATTGACTCTTAATCTCTAGAGACACATTAAAATTAATTAAAAATTTTAATAACTAAGTTTAATGGAATAATTGTTGTAGGAAAAAATATTTATTTCTAAAAAAAATGCATAAATAATTTACAAATTTATAGAATAAAATTTAAATTTCTCTGTTTTTTTTTTTTTGTTTTTTATTTTATTTCAGTGTCCTCACAGAGCATCTCATTGTTTATCTCTTTGGCTTTTATTTCGTATTTAAATTATCATCGTTTTAAAATATATATTTTAAAAAAATCTGCTATGTAAGAGTGTTTATCACACAGTTTACAACTTTTAAGTTATGTTGTTTTCAATATTTCTAAGTCATGATAATCCATCCATTTTAGATTATCTTAAGGTGACATTTTCAGCCAAAAAAAAAAAGCCAGCCAGTGGTTCACTTACTGAAACATATTAGCTTTTTCAATAAAAAAAATACAAAAAGAAACCACTTCCTCAAAACGTTCAGATATTACTTAATTACAAAACTGCCTTAGTTATATACACCTAACTTACAGGAAGTGATCAAATATTTTAAAATTTAATAAAATAAATATTTTATAATTTGGAAACAAGAATTGGTTATTGAATATAAAAAAAAAAAAAAATGAAACCTAGTGTCTAATATTTCCATTTGATTGCGTAATAAACAACTAAGATAGAAATTAGAACTACAAAGTGTTTAGCAATAATTAGATTTATAATAAGTGGGTTAATTTTTTGAATGATACATTTTATATACATTTTGTATATAATAAATTTGTCTAAACATATTACCCAATACAATAAATTTATATTCTTATTATTTTATTAAATTTTTTTTATCAAAGCTTATACCTTCAGAAAATTTATAATGGTTACGTTGGACTTTGCAATGTTCAATTTTCTTATTATTATATACGTTTTCTTACGGTGATAAGAGGAAATAATGGCGATCGTGTCAAATTATCGTGACTTTTCATAGAAAACACATATTTTGTAAAACACTTCGGGTATTTGGATTGAAACCGCGACAGTGGCTGCCCAGTAGCCTTCTTCAGGATAGTGTCGCCACTAAATCTGAAACAAACACTGACTAGAAATAGAGTCGATAGTGTAGTTGATGATATTCTCGCTTTAACGGTCCAAACGATTTTCTACACCGGTATGATTATCACTTGTATTGGAAATCATCACTTTATTGGAAGAGCTGTAACATTTAGTTTTCCTCTAAACCACCATTAGTATAATTTACGGTTTTCCATAACCTTTATAAATTACCAGCGATATAACATTTTTTATTAAAAAATTTGAAGTTTTTCAGAAATTTATCTCTTTTTTCAGAAAAAAAGTATTGTGAAAGAACAAACGATAGATTGCTTTTGTGAAATACTTAAACATTGGTGTGTTCCCAAACATATTGTCTTCTATTTAAGTTGTTGGGAGACCATCGAGTATCGGCTGGAAGTGTTCTGAATTAAGCTCAAATTAGAAGAGTGGGATTGATCGAAGAGGTTAATATGGAATAATTTGGAAAATTGAAAAAAATGTTAAAAAATATTGATGTAGTCATAGAAAAAGCATGGCATTGAAAATCTTTCTTAGGAGTTTTAGTTTGGAAGGATTAGATTCCTGAGAGATGGAATATTTCATTTAAACACAAGAAGATATGCTCAGTTTTTTCAATTCGCTGACCAAAAAAGATCTAAAGTATATACAATTTTTTTTTTATATTTCAAGCAAAAAACTCAGTTTCTTTGTTGATAACAAATTTATTTATTTTTCTTTCTTTAACCATGAGATTAGAGAGAACAATCTATACCTAAGAGAGTCTAATTAGAACTTTTTTAGGCCGCAGTGGATTTTGGATTTATAGCCTACTCCCTATACATAACTAAGCTTAATAAGCTAGAATAATTTTGGTGTTGGTCTCAATAACAAAAACTGAATATCCTTGGGAATAAAGGGAATACACAAAGAAATTCTGGTAAATCTTACTTAAGAACTTACTTCACCAATTTTAAACTTTTATGGCTATCTTAAAGCAATAGAAATTTTTTCTTTTTTACCTAAATTTAAACTTCTCTAATATAAATGCACCGAGAGAAACTTACGAACCCAGCCTTTGCGAAACAATTTATTATCCAACAGAAGAAGAAGAAGAGGAATGGGAAATTAGAAAAAAATATGAGCTGAAAGCGTTAGATGGCGCCAATTCAATTTGTATTAGAATAAAGCAAAGTGAAAACTTGGTAACTTGGAAAGAATATTTGATATCAAAATCCCCCACCGGAAATAATTTGAAATAACAAAGGTCGAGATTAGAAGACTCTGGAAGAAGGAAGGGAAAAAAATACAGATCAAGTCAACAAAAAGGACAAGGAATTTGTAGAAGAAGTTGGCTGGGAAGCTAGTAGATCTGTCTAATTAAGCTACTAAAGTCTAACCCTATTAGTCGTTGATTCCTAACACGAAGTTTAGAAAACTGTATACTAAAAAGTGCATCAAAAATGATAGGGCAAAGCCGAGAAAAATTTTATACTAGTCACTGCAATCTTAAAACAAATAGTATTTCAGATAATAATTAAAAAAGAAATAAAAAGAGAGTGAGAAAGAAGAATGAAATCTGTAGTTGATTAGACGTGACCATAGAAAAATATTGATACAGATAAAAAGAGATTAGATGTCAAAGGAAGAAATAAAGTCGGGCACATATTATTCCAGAAGTTCTAACTTTGGCCAGTGATAAAGAGAAGTAGATAAGAACGCTAACATATATGCATTGCACATATACCTATATGAAGTGATGATAACATATACGAAAAAAGTGTTTACAATCTGTAGAAAGTTACGTAGGATAATATCAAAGTTTATTTTTGTACGAGCTTTTCAAACACAAGCTAGGGTATACGCATTGTAGAAATGCTCATCAGATATCTCCCTCCATTGGTTTCTTGTTTTTGCCACAAATATCTTGATCGCTTGAACATTTGTAAACTTTAAGAGAATAGATCTTTTTGCAACTGAATAATTCATTTCATTATTCTTCTCCTTAACAGAGAAGATTAACAATGTAATATTCAGCAATAAAAGAACTAAATAAAATACGTAATTTTTTAGTGGGAAATAGATTGTAAGATCAATTATTCTAAATTGTAACCAAAAAGAAGCTTAAGATTGAAAAATGTCGCGAGTAAAAATTAAAAAAATGCTGGAAGCAATCACTAAAATTAATGTTGTCTTTAACAGAAAGATGCTGATTAAAGACCAAAAAAAAAAGTGGAAAATTTATTAAAGGTCGCTCAATATTTTTTTTTATAGATAAAAAGTAAAATTCCATCAATATCTGTGCTTCACTTCCTGTATTGCTTTTAGATACTGAAAACATTATTTCCATTCAGTTTTGTCCTTATTCCAGATTACTTTTAACAGTGATGGGAAAGAAAGCGATTAGCTCAGTGGTAGCGCGCTAAGCTAGCAACCCGGAGGTCCTGGGTTCTAGTCGAGCATTACTGCCCTTAGATTTTCTCTTCCTAGGAGCCTTTACTTTACCGTCCGGTGATGAACAGTGTTGTCTGTAACGAGAGAACATTGTCCGGAGGCGACAATGATCATAGATGCTGACGCGCCTTAAACTAACAACGAAAAGACAGTGAAGTGGAAAAGAAATGAATTCATCAAAGATAAGCCAGTTTCATACCATAATTATTAATCCACAATTGAAACAATACACCAACTTTAGTCTCTGTAATTTGCTTCTCGAGTTTATGGGATCTAGAGGATCCAGCGCTTTGCAAAGAAATAATTAAAATAAAGCATTTAAATTGAAATTATAATAAAATGTTTTATTTTAACCTAAAGAAGGAAATAGCTATCAGAGATATTTTCCTTGATAGCCTATTTCTTTTTGTGGCCATCGACCGGTTTCTTCGGCGTTCGCCCATCATCAGGATGTTTTGTCAAAACAGTGTATAATATAGACTTGCACAGGGCAAATTCAATTTATACACAACTGATGATGGACGAACGCCCGAAACTGATGACCACAAAAAGAAATATCTCTTATGCTTTCCAGCTTTGCGGTACCATTCACAACAACCAAGAAAGTAGCTACAGTGTGAAGAAACACCAAAGACAAAACAAACACAGAGAAGTCATCCAGTTGCTTTTACGAATCTTCATTATGATTTTCTATTGTCTAATATGAAATAAATCCTTTTTATGCGACAAAATTTCCTCTTCGCATTCGATGGAACAACTCGCTTCTTTTTTTTAGTTTGAGTGCATTTTTAATTACCGTATATAAATAGATATAATTTAAATTTTGTGTGTTCGTTGTGTGTTCGCAAAAAAGACGAACTATGTTTAAGGGCATTAGGTTTTACGCACAACAATACAGAACATGAATAACAGCGTCCTTTCGAAGAGCCATCCCCTGAATTTCAAATTTCTAAGACAGGTCAGGAATAAAACCAATTAAAAGAAAAATGGTTTTAACTTTTAGCGAATTCAGTCAAACTTCAACCATTACATTATATGGAAATCGAGTCGTTTTGTCTCCAATAAACGTATATCGGACAAAAACAGAGAACCGGAGCTGATGATCCTGACTACCGCAGTAGAGATTAGTTATTGACAGATATCATTAGTTAATTGAATTTACCTAAATGATAACTTACTAATATGAAAGTACCATTAGAGATAATGTAATCAAATGTTAATTATAACTGCAAACAAGATATTAGAAGGGATGGGATTAGCTCAGTGGTTAGCGGGGGTCCCTACCTGAGGACTGAGGATCCCTCAGTGGATACCCACGCGGGGGTCCCGGTTTCAAGTCCAGCTGGGCTGCCCTTAGATTTTCTCTTCCTAGCAGTGAGCCTCTGCAGCTCACTGACCGGTGATGGACAGTTTTGTCTGTAACGAGAGAACACTGTCCGCAGGCCGGCAGAACTGTGAGAAGGCTCCGGGCGCAAATGACCATAGATGTTGATGCGCCTTAAAGTAAAATAATAAGAAAAGATATTAGAAAATTTCAAAGAAATAATTCCAGAACATAAACTATAATTTACAAAATAACAATTTTTAAATATGAATTTTTAATTTTTTTTTATTTCAATTCCTGTTTTGGAATGAATTTACTAACTTATGTTTGTCTTACAATATCTATTTGCAGATTTACTCGCTGGAGATTAGATGAATTATGGAGATATGCAGAGGCACCAATTGTGACAATATCTTGGACTATGAGCAAGAATGTGAAACTGAAAGCTGGCGAACGATTCCTGAGCAGTCGACCTTGAAAGGTAGAACTTTTCTAGTAATCTGTAAACAATTGCAAATATCGCCGATATCCTAAATACAGAAACAATCCTATTTTTATACCTTAATCTCATTTACCCAAGAACCGGAAGAGTCTATATTAAAACTTCTCCAAATCGATATTTTATTTGTTTATATAATAGTCGTATTCTAGTTCCAATTTCACCAGTATGCTAAGATGGACAGTAGCAACCTTGGAATATTCAATAACTACATGATTTGTGGCCAAAGAAAATCTACTTTTATTAGATTCTCAATAGATGAGATTATTGTTTTCCCTGAAGAAGCAAATCATTGGCTACTCCATCAAAAACTTTCCTGATATTCAATTAAAAGTCATCTTTCTGTACAACTTCAATAAAGCTTCAATTAAGAAATTTATAAAACAAACTGGATTCCGGTGTATTGAAATGATTTTAGTAAGAAATCATTTTTAAAAAAAGGATTTGAGGATATTAAAAAACGATATGAGAATATATTTTCCGTACTCAAAGACTTTTGATAATGTGCTGAACAAGCGTAGACCATGCATAGGCCAATAATTCTCAAAGCATATGAATCATTCCGGAAATTGGCTTAAATTAGCAACCTTCTATTTATATGAACATATTCTAAGATGTTAATTGCTAGTATTTAAAAAAGCAATTTTTATTATTTACGATGACCACAAAATGATCAAATTTTTTTTTTCTAGTTTTTTAATAACATTAAAGATATATTGAAAAAACTTACAAATAGGGATGAGTGGTCCAAAATGATCTCTGCTGCCAAAATAAATTGCATCTTATTACTTCCTACAAGCGCTGTGATCTACGATTGAGTAGTCTTATTAAATAACTGGATGTTATGGCCTTCAGCTAAATATAGTAAACATTCTTGAAAAGGTGTTTCCACCCCTTTTCTGGTTTCATCCCAGAATCTCTTGAAAGTAATAAGAAAAGTCAATATAATTACTTTTTATAAATATAGCTATTTTTCTATTAATTCCAGTGCCTGTAAAATATTCAAACATAACTGGCCTGTCCGAATACATGACGTCAACCAAAATCTAACTTTCGGGTACATTTTTAATAAACTGTTTCTTATAAAATCACTAACTTTTAAATTATGATAATATATTCGTAATAACAGATTCCAAAATAATTGCGGACATTTTATTGCAGAAATGAAATCATATTTTATTATATTTTTAAATCATTTATCTTTGTTTCTAATGAAATAATAATAAGTTTCTAGAGGACGATGAAACGAAAAACTGAAAGTCAAGATTGGATGAAGAGAAGATGTGATAACATAAAGAAGTAGATAATAATTAGACACACGTAACAGCGGCAGGTAAATTGTAGTGTACCCTTGATGATTTTGAAAAACCCCACTGTAAAGGGAAGTACCGGCAAAGGTAGGCCGGCAAAGAAACTTGGAGAAAGAAATAGCATATTCAATCAATAGCAGTATTCGTTAAAGATATACTCAATTAATAACGGAACTTTGTTTTCAATATTTTTCTTCATTTCTAAAGAAAATGCCTTTCCTCGTAAAGAAGATAAAGGGGTTATTTTCACCGCCGAAGCCTGGGATATCATGATCCCTTTGCAGACATCAATAATAATATTAGCGGGGAATGGGGGATCTTTCTATATATTTTTTTAACAAAATATAACTTTTCCAAAATGACACTTTAATTAGGGAATTAGATAAAAACAATAATACTAAATTACTACTAACTTTTTGCAATAATTTATGTCTGAGAAGATCACTTTAGAACCAATTTCTGGGAAGCGTCCCGTTAACAGTAGCACTGTCTGTACGTAATTTCTTGATGTATTTGAAGAAATTTATTGCCAAAAAAAAAATGACAAAGAGCGATGTTTTTAAAAAAGTTAATATAAACGTGAATTGTTTCAATGCATTTCCATTCGGATAGTTTGTCTTTTAAGATGTTTCAATGAAATTCCTTGAAGTGACTTCTGGAAATATTTGTCGATAAACATCACTCTGATATTTAATAAAGTGAAAAAGCTATTTGATTTTCATATTGTCAAAGATGTCAGTTTATGGAATTTCTTTTTTAAAAACAAAAAATGAAGAAGAAAAAATAAAATAAAAAAAAGCGATAGGGAATTATTAGAGTATAAAGAAGGGTGGTATGTAGCTGGGGGGTTATATCCCGCAGTAGTAGTAGTAGTAGTAGTGTGCGGAGGAGCAATAGAACTGGAGGCGGCCCACTGTGGTGGAGGGGCAGCCAATAGAAGATTAGAGTATAGGATACAGCTCCGCCCTCCAACACTTGCACGCACACACAAAACTCGGTCACCGGCGACTTTCCGCGCAGATGCCAACTAACGCGTTTCAGTGTTCATATCACCATCGTGCGACCAGTTTCTTATTCCATTACTTTACACAATTAATATAATTAATTATTTATCAGGGTAAAGACCCCGCCTTTTTTTTTCGGAATTTTTTTTTGTGATCCACTTTATAGACATCAGTGTTGAGTTGTCAATCTTTAACTAGGAGTTTTTAAGTTACTTTGTTTATTTTTTTATTTTTATTTTGTTTATTTATAGTTCTTAGAACTCGTGTAGTGTCACTAGTGCAGCATAATGTGAACATTGTATTTCCTTTGTGAAAGTAGGACTGAAAAATCAAAACAATTCTGTAAGTCATTTAATTATTTAGAAAAAATAATGGATCCAGAACATCTTGCTGATCAATATGTACAAGAGTTTGTGTTGGACCACTTTGAAGATGTGTCCGTTAAAAAGGAAAGTATCTGTTTAGAAAGGCTACCGTCAATGATGAATTGTAACGGTGGCCTGGTACAATTAAGTCATTCACCTCCTCCGCCACCGCATCATCTGTTAACACCGCCTGGCCATCAGAGTGATGATTATAGTGTAGTAAATATGACACCGCATTCAATAATGATGCCGCAAAATGGTGCAGGTCTAATGTATCCAGATACACCGGGCACCCCGCCTGACACACCGCCAGAAAGTAATTCACCACGTTCACCACCATCCAGACACTATATGGAACCACCACAGCCGCATCTTACTCATCAGCACAAAATAGTAGCACCACCCGGCGGTCAAGCACCGCATATGGTGGATGAAATGGGTTGGTTAATGGCTGCACAACCATTGAGGCAAGAACCGTTGGATTTGAGGCCGAATTCTGAACTACCAGAAGAATGGACACCGATACCACAACATCCGGTCGTGTTGGCTACACCGGTGAAAAGGATCAATCCAGAATATCATCACCATCACCACCACCACCATCATCATCCAGATGAAATGGATTTAAATCCACCAACGCCACAAGTAAATATGCCATCCTCAAGATCAAATTCAAATACACCACGATTAAATTCAATAACTTCGGATGATATCATTAACGATGATATGCTGACGCAATTATCAGTTAGAGAATTGAACAAAAGATTGCATGGATTTCCACGTGAAGCTGTTGTTAAATTAAAACAAAAACGAAGAACATTGAAAAATCGTGGTTACGCTCAAAATTGTCGTAGTAAAAGGCTACAACAAAGGCATCAATTGGAAGTAACAAATAGAAATTTACAAAATGAATTACACAGGGTTAAATTAGATTTGGCAAGATTGATACAAGAAAGGGATATGTATAAACATCGTTGCGAAGTGATGAGACGAAAAGAATTAGAGAATGCAAGACAAAGCCCAATTAGCCCGGAGACGGCACCAGAAATGTACGTGTGACCTAGGTGAGGTATACTTAATTATTAAAAAAATCAAAAATCATACCCAAAAAATTTGAAAATTAAAAAAAAAATAAAAAAAACCATAAGGAAACCTAAATAAAGGAAAGTTTATGTATACATTTTGTGATAAATTGATGACCCGCGGAAGTATAAGATGATCTGATAAAAACTTTACTGTCTTTTACAAAACGTTCTAAATAGGACTCGTTTAAGAGTTATTTTTTTTTATTTCCTTCTAAAAGAGCAGTTTAAAACACTCCATTAATAAATTCTAATACAAGGTCATTTAAAAAATAATAAAGTGGCCTTAATAAATAAAATTATTATTATAACAATAAAAAGTGTGACTGCTCCATATCCCCTCCAAATAAAAAAAAAAATACAAACTAAATGAGAAATTAGCTAATATAATAAATATATTCATTTTAGCTTCTCTCTGGTGTATTTTAATGGATATTAAATAATGTATAAACATTTTAGTAGGGGCTATGTATTTATTTTTATTTTTATTTTTTATGTAAATAATATTTAAAAAAAAAAAGAGAGAAGATATTAAGAAATGACAGAAATTGCATAATGCATGACTATATAAACTATATTGCATATATATATATATAGATTATATAAATATATACATAGTTGAAAGAGGAATATTGAAACTCTTTTTACACCTTTATTGGGATAGAAGAGTGTAATTTGTACATTGTTTCATATAAAATAAAGAGAAAATGTTCATATTTTTTATTACAATATTTTAGATTTATAAAAAATAGTTATTAATAAAAAATTAAAAAAAAAATGCTTCAATATGTCAGAAATAATTTTGTAAGTTATATAATAGGGTATTACCAAAATTTTAGCCAATAAGTGTGAGATTCAATGGCAAAATGGGGTGTAGGGAGTAAGCTTGGTAATTAATCAGCTCAGCTGGGGTTAACAAAAAGTATAAAAACACATTATCACGATTGTAAAATCAATTAACTCTTCTTTTTTTAAATAATTAAAAAAAAAAAATATATGTATTTATAATATATAAAAACAATGTATTCTTCAAAGCATAAATGGTTAACGGTAACAAAACTACATTACATAATACATATCTCACGATTAAAACAAAATGCATTGTATGTGCATTGCCGTCGGTCAAGGATGGCGCTTTGTTTTCTTTGTTAGTTGTCGATCCGATTTCCAGGGAACTGTGGACTGGCTAGTTCTTCCAGACATACTTGTGTCCCTGAAGGATAACAAGAAATAGCAGAAACTGCACATCGAGTCTGCAGATATTTGTGGATCTGTACAAGTAATTTGGGTTTACTATATCCCAATGGATTAGAAAGTAAACCTAGCTTGGGCCATACCCACCATAAATTCGGTATCACTTTTCACATTTTTTCATCTCAACGGTTTACAGAAGAAAAAAAAAAAGAAAAGCAAGTTAAAGTGTATTGTGACTTTAACTAGCATACAGTCACCAAAACAGCCTTCCCCGCTGAATTTGAAGACCGGCCTAGAAAGATATCCATTTAAATGTAATTTTTTTCTGTTTGAATGCAAGTTTAGTTTTTGGATTTTTGCATTATCAGTGCACTCTTTTCATAGCTACAATTCTTTTTAATCTTCTTCTTTCTTGGCATTACAGCCCATGTAGGGCCCTTAGCCTCCTCAACTACATTCCTCCACTACTCTCTCTCTATCGAGCCACCCGTCTCCACCTTCTCACTCCCAACAGCCTGAGATCCTGTTCCACGTTATGCAGCCATAGCATCCGTGGTCCTTCTACTTCATCTTCCGTCCGGACAGCCAGTAAACAACTTCCTCTGTATCCTGTCCTGTTCTCCATTCTTTCCAGGTGACCCAACCACCTCAACCTCCCACGTTTCACCACTCTCACCAGGTCCTGTTCACCATATAGTTCTTTTATCTCCTGATTTGTCTTTCCTCATTCTCCATAATCCATCCTGTCTTACCGTTGCTAAATATTTTCCTAAGGACCTTTCTCTCCCATACACTGAGAAGTCGTTCATCCTCCCAAGTTAGCGTTGAAATAGAAATTAATAATTCTATTAAAAAAAAAAAAAAAATTATTCCAATACAATTCAACTTTCCAACAACCACAGATTCTGAAATTTCATTTTTTCAACCTATAGTTAATTATTCTTATATTTGTCTACCAGTAAACTACTAGCTAAAAATATTAGCCCAAGTTTTGGTGATACCCTTGAACATGTTTTTATATATTATTAATTTCTAAAAAACATAGATTTTTTCCACCCCCTTTATTTATTTTTTTTTAAATATTTTTTCTTGTATATAGTAAATTTTTAAATATAAGTTTTAAGTTTCTACGATTTAATACTTAATATTAAAAACTTGGAACAACAAAAAAAATTGTCAAAAATATCTGTAAATTCACTTTTTTTTTCTTTTTTTTTTTTAATATCAAAATTGAACTAAACTTTTTTCAAATAAACAACTTTATAATTTATAAATAAACTAGTTGGGATTTATATTTTTTCCAAATTTATTTTTTAGGATATTAAATGTATGGATGGACATGAAACTATACAAAAGAAAAAAAAAAAAAATCATACATTTTTAAAATATGATCATATCAGAAATAATAATCAAGATCCTTTTTTGGAAATTATTGAAAAACTAATATCCAGGGGTCTGATTTTAAATTCCTTTAAGTACAAAAATAAAAAAAAATAAATAAATTAAAAGAAAGAAAAGAAAAAAAAAAAATACTAACTCCAAAAAAAAAAAATAAATAAATAAATAAAATAAATCTATTTTAAAATCTAGATAGATTTAAGTATTTGTAATCCATTAGCTGGTAATAATATCTTTTGAAATTTTAATTAAATTGTAGCTGATCTGACTGATGTTTTACTAATTAGATAATTATAATAACTGAGAGAAATATAATAGTGGGAGATTTGATTATAAAAAAAAAAAAAAATTCTTTATCAAACAAAAGTACATAATGTGCCAATTTTATCTTTAATAATTTTTTTTTTATTATTATTATAAAACTATATTTTCTTTAAGAAAAAAAAAGAAAAAAAAACTTTATTTTCATTAATTAGTTTTTTCAAAAAATAAATAAATAAATAAAGTAATAAAAAAGTAAATATAAAAAAAAAAAAAGGAATGATAATGCCAGGAAGTTTGTAAAAAAAAAATTTATTTTTTTTATTTCTTTTTATTTTTTTATTTCTAACCTTTTTAATAACTTCATTTATAACAATAAGAACTAGTAGTTTATTGTTTTTATTTTATGAAATAAATAGGAGAAGTATTAAAGCGGGTCAGTTAGTTTCGCAATATACACTTCTGTTCGGATACAAAATAAGTGTGCAATATATATATATATATATATTTATAATTTTATTTAATGTATAATAAATTCTTTTATTATTAAAAATTTTAATTATAATATTTTTATTGATTATAATAATTTCAAAATGGCTGGGTAGGTTGGCAATTATTTTATAGCATTATTAAACTTTTTTTACGTCGTTTTTTTATTTATATTTTTAAAATATATTTTTTTATTAATATTAGTATTGTATGTTTAATTTTGTGAAAAAATGTTAAGAAATTATAAAATAAATAAATAAATAAACAACATTACTTCTCCATAAAATAACATTAAAAGGAATTATATATATATATATTTTTTTTTTAATTTAAGTTCATTTTAAAATTCATACAGCTTACCAAGTTACCAAATGTTACCAAGTATTTTTAAATATTAAAAAAAAAATAAAATAAATGAAGAAAAATACAATTTTTTTTTTTTATGTTTTTATTTTTGTTTTATAAAAGAATTAATTAATTAATAAAAAAAGTATCAATGTACTTTTTTTTTTTCTTTTTTTTTCTGAAAGGAACAATATTTTTCTTCATTCAATAAATTTAATAATTAAAAAAATAAAAAAACTATATCTGTACAGTTGTAAATTTTTATTAAAAAATAAAGAAACAAAATGAATAAGTATATTTTTTTTTTGAAAAATATTCCTCTGTTAATTTTATTTATTATTTAAAAATAAAAATGCATTAATTAAACAATGAACTTTATTGCGAAATAAATGACCGTTTAAAATTTACAAAATTCAAGTTTCTTGTCGGTCAACACTATTTCTTCCAATGATTTAGAAATAATGTATTATTGTTATTCTAATAATATAAGTTTTTTTTTTTTTTTTTTTGTAAACTTGGCATGTATTTGAGCCCTTAGAAAGAATATGTATTTATTTACACCTCTTCACACAAAAACTGTGGATATCTGGAAATTTCCTAAAAAAGTTCAGGAAATAATCCAGGTTTACTTCTTCATGAGCAACATACTTATTATAGTAATTAGTTGGTTACTTAATGATAAAGGACAGTGTGTGGTGGCAATGTACTTTGAATTTTTTTTTTTTTTTTTTGGCATTACCTGTTATGCCATAGCCATTATATTATTCTATAAATGTGAAAAATTCATCGTCAAATATCCAACATAACCCATCTTAAAACATCCAGCTATAGCATCTTCATTACTTTTTCATAATTTATACCTTATTTATGTCAAATACTCATTAAAAAAGCTCGTATCAGTCAATACATTGATACATTCACACGCTTAGTTGCATTCATATCATCTCATCTTAAACTCTCATACCAATAAATACTTACATCTCAATAAATACATTCGTTCTAACAATTTGACACAACTAAAATAACAAGTACACGGAGTGGAGTACTCGATATTCCTCGGCGCCTCTAATTCCTAAACCTAAATTAAATTTGTACACTATTTACACAGGATTCACCTTCACATTCACACAGTGTCGGGTTAGCCAATCCCGGCTCATCTACTTGATAGTAGCTCCCAGTATTAAGATAGTGCAGGAAGACTTCCCACACGAACCTTCAATGTTGCGCGTAATATATTGAACTTGTAAGCTCAACTTTTGTGAGGCATTTTTAAGTTTCTGTGATATATAGTAGCTAGGTTTTAGCTACTATATAAATCGAAGCTACTATAATTGACTTACGAGAAACACTGGCGCTCTGAATCAGAGATAAAATCTTCTCTCTTTTTTATGCTAATCTAAGTTTTTATGCTACTAAGTGTTTATGACTGACTTTACATAATCATCTTCAGACGCAGGGAAAAAGGATTGTGGTCACATTATTAGACTGAAGGTTTGAAAAATCGATTGGTCCAATATAAACAAAAGATTTCCATGCTGAAATGGTTTTTGACAAGTCTCAATGGGTCCAACAAGTCTTAAAAAAGTCTCCGTTCTTTCTGCCTATTTACTGCCTGTTTAGTCAGTTTTCGGACTCTCGAAAGCAACTTCTGCGTGACTACTGATGGCCTATTTATTTCTTTTTTTCATAAGTTGGAAGCAGAGAAGTAATCGCCTGATACTGACACCACCCCGGAAAAGTTTCCTCTCTTTCCTGGCAAAACATGTAAAGGAAAACTCATCACGCCCAGCGTTGCATTGCCTTTTGATGCCGCTAGCAACCTTATAAAACACTTACCTTGTGAAGCTTAGAATTCTGCTGGAATTAGGCGACTATATTATCTAGCCGAATAAATCTTCATGCTTCTCTTACCTCAAGCCTAATCTCTTCACAACTAAAACTAGTGATTCTTAATCTATTAAGTAGTGGGGATCCCTTTAAATTACAGAATATATTCTTCGCACCCACTCGAAGAATATGTCCTATTTTTTTATTTTTTCTGAACAAAAAAGTATTGCGGATCTTGTCAAATTTTCGAAAGTATGTTTTCAGCATTTTTTTTTTTTTTTTTTTTTTTTTTTTTTTACAAAAAGTGGATATATTGCTACTAAATAGGTCAACAACAGCTGAAGATGGGTGAGAAGTTTATAACATCTTTCAACCCAGCTATAGGGCAAGTTTCATCCCACTTCCTCATTACTCCCGTTATGCACACCATGATCTACGCAAGTATGCTGTACCTTTTCCAGGATTTTCTTGGTAGGCACACGGCCTTGCTCGCCCATGCCACCGCACCGTTTATGTTCATAAACCTCACCATGTTCATCCAGGTCAGCTACTAGGGAAATATTCTCAAGTTTTATCTGCCAGGTTTCTACACACCATGAATGTGATATTAATATGCCTATTAATAATATGTCTAGTAACCTTTTTGTTTCATTCAATTTCAACCCCGGTAAACCGGATATTTTTCAGATGTGGATATGTTATTCTCCTAATGAAGAGATACCACAGGCTTCATTTGTTGGATTCATTTGCAGCAACCAAGGATAGACACCATCTCCTAGTAGCGGACATATATGTTGGGAAATATCCTGAATAAATAAATAAAAAAGTTTTTAGCCAATGGTCGGTCTGTATGTGGGTATTTGTGTGTGAATAAAATTTTCTAAAAACTGAGACATTGCAGAAAGCTCAAACAATATCAGTACCATAAATGGACTTAACATGAAGTTTACGGTCAAAACCCATAACCGGAAGTGCAACTTAACTGAGGGTAACTTTTTTTCACTTTTTGCGATTTTTCAAAAAAAATATTTCAAAGATTTTCTTTAAAATAGTAACGAATAGAACATAACATTTCTATCATTTTTATTTGAAAAAGTTTATTTTAAGAGATTCTGATATCAATCGACCTACATTAACAATTAAACTTTCAATTCAGTTGTATACATTGATTTAGTTATATTCAGATGTCCTCCCCACCCTCCTATATTTAGTTAAGGAATAAACAAACAAATACTTTTAGTAGCCACTGAATTCTATACACCAGAGCAAGCGAGTCAAAAAAAACCTATGGCGCAACAGCCCAGGGCCAAGGCTTGCCACACGGCTATTTGAATAGGGGAGCGTGTTCGCAGTTCCCACGCCGTTTAGGTCCAGCCTTCGCTACCTAGGGCGCTACTAACTGTAGCTTTCCACTTTTTATCACGATGCTGGGTCAACACAGACTTTGCCCTCACGGAAATCGAACCTTGAATTCTCGCACGAAAGGCGAATGCGCTAGCCACTAGATCAACGCATAAGCGAACCAAAAAGCGACACTAATTTTCATTCAAAATATACTTCTCAGTTCCCTCTCAAAAATCAGATACATCCACTCCAGTGGCGTTCTCCATGAGAGGAAATTTTAAAATCTATTATTTATAGAAAAATATTTTTGTCAGTGCACTTGCAACCCAGAAAAATACTTTTCACATCCCTGGGAGTGCCCGCACGTTGAGCTAAAGTATACTAGTGACGTGAAAAATTATTAATTTCTCTAACAGCCTTCGTGATTTAAAAAAAAAATGTTTTTTGTTAATTAATTTCAAGTTCTTAAATTTTTCTTCTCTAACTTCCTCGATATTTTTTGAGCAAATATTTCGCCACCTTTTACCTAAAGCAATCTCATTAAAATTGATATCTTCTATTCACAAAAATGATTATTAATATTTTAATTAAAACGGTCATTTATTTTATACAACAATTAAAAAAAATGAAGTAACAATTTCGTGTAATTTTTTTATTTTTTTGTTTTTAATCATACCATATTTTTTCAAGGAAATCTATTTGTTTTTAACAGAAAGGTTTTTAACCCCAAAATAACAGAAAAAAAATAAACTGGAAATAGAATGTTAAATAAAATGTTGTAAATAAATAACATGAACAATTAGAAAACGGATTCTTTATTATAATGTAACCTTTTTATTATTAAAAACATATGAACAAAATATTAACTATTATTAAACAATTTATTAAAATATCATTTTAGTAATGCTATGTATAAATACGATTTTCAAATAATAAAATGAATTTAACGCTTCAGTCTGAGTTTTAATGTCAGTCTGATATATTATTTTATTTATACAGGGTGTTCCAAGATATATGGATAACGACTTTTTCTCGGAAACTAAGATAGCTAGAAAAAAACTAAAAAATACGTGTCGCCGTAGTTTTTTGTTAGAAATCCAAATTTAATTTATAAATTTGTTTTATGCTTCCAGAAGCCCGAGATACAGGCACCAACTTCAATTTTTCAAATGGGGAGGTGTAGTTTTTATTTAAGAAATAGATTCCTCTATTTTTTGTAATAAAAATTTACTTCAAACGGTTCTTTTCTGTGAGCGATATTTTACAAGTTATGAATAAAAACATGATTCTTATAAGAAATTTCAAAATGATATAACGGTTTTTTGATTGAATAAGAAGAAAAGTACTATTTTATTATAAATTTTACTACTCATTAATAAACAGATCTTGCTCGAACTGGCCTCCACCATTAGAGTTGTATTTCTTTGGTAGTAAGGTACAATTGGCAGGAAAAAGCATGTGTATGCATCTCTAATAGTGGGGGCCAGTTCGAGCAAGATCTGTAATTAATGAGGAGTAAAATTTATAATAAAATAGTACTTTTTTTCTTATTCAATCAAAAAAACCGTTATAATATCATTTTGAAATTTCTTATAGGAATCATTCATAACTTGTAAAATATCGCTCAAAGAAAAAAAACCGTTCAAGTGAATTTTTCTTACAAAAAATAGAGGAATCTATTTCTTAAATAAAAACCACACCTCCCCATAGTTGGTGCCTGTATCTCGCTTCTGGAAGCACCAAAACAAATTTGCAAATTAAATTTGGATTTCTAACAAAAAAAACTACGGGGACATGTATTTTTTAGTTTTTTTTTCTAGCTACCTTAGTTTCCGAGAAAAAGTCGTTATCCATATACCTTGGGACACCGTGTATACATGAATAAACAAATAAAGATGTAAAAGTATGCGGCCATATCGAATACAATTGTGCCAAGAAAATTGAGGCTTAATTTAAACTATACAAGCAAAGAAGTTTTAAACAATTTTTTTTTTTTGCCTAGAAAACCCAATATTCTAATAACAAATATAAAAATATAGATACTTATTTTTTTTTAATTTAAGAATGGAAGAATTTAATTGGAAAAAAAAGAAACAAATCAGGATTCAAAGTTTACAAAAAAATCGTTGGAGCACTTTTCGTGAAAATGGCAAAAAATTCAATAAACTTTCATCATGCATTTTGACAAAAAAAAACATATTTTCAGATGTAGTGGTTTACCTAAACGGGATATTAAGTTGGAACGTCGTACTTTTTTCGTATTGAAATATTTTTTTCCTTTCTCAGAGGACCACAAAATATGTAAATTTTGTGAACTCATACATATATTTAAATATATTTTTTTTTCAACGACAAAATATCGAAAACCTTTCACTCTATGCTTAAATAAGAAAATGTTTATTCATAGTCAACATCAACTATAATGGAGATGATGAGGAGAGAAATTGGGATTGATTAATTAGACAAGCTATGAAGACACTGTTATAATATAACTATAAGCTTACACAAACTGCACTGGACTTGTAATGATTTTATAGAATAAAGGGTTAGAGCAGAGTTATGACACGATGCGATGTATATAGTTGAATCTGATGGATAGATTGATAGATCTCATCTTGGCTTATATACAGGTTCTCCCCACTCTAGCCTGCTTAAGTCAGAGAGTACCAGAGAGAGTACATGACTAATATGACTAACATTCCTGTCAGTTATAACAGATCTGTCATAATACAGGCGGTAACTATTGTCCTCCAGCACTGGGGGTGGAATATACTTATAATGTGGTGCAACCATGGTTTTTAAGAAACCACATCTAATCGCCAGTTCTCGATGAACAATTCTAGCGACATTGTTGTGACGCTTAGTGTATTCATTGGGATCCAAAACCGAACATTCACCAATAACATGGTGAATGGGTGGGGTGGGGTGGGGGGTAACATGGTGATTATTATTATTATTATCATTATCATTATAATTATATCAGGAGAGGAGGGCTAAACCCTGCGCTATCCAAAGTCTCCATGGGCCCATATAGTTATTACAATGGAGTTGATGAGGAGAGAAATAATTAGACGAGATATAAAGACACTGTTATAATATAGTTATGAGCTTACACGAACTGCACTGGACTTGTAATGATTTTTATAGGTTAGAATAGAGTTATGACACGATGTGATGTATATGGTTGAATCTGATAGATAGATCCATGACTAGATCTCTCACTGGCTTATATACAGGTTCTCCCCACTCTAGCCTGCTTAAGTGAGAGAGTACCAGAGAGAGTTTGTTTTCTCTCGGTCGGGCTTGTGTTCTCTCTCTCTCTTGCCGTTATATCAACAAAAATTTAATTTTCCCAAAATAAGGAATCTCCATTTTAAGATCAACTAGTATAACCTATAATTCAACAATTGACACAAGGAAAATAGGTAATTAATTTGCGTCGCCTAATTAAAGAAATTCTTTACTACAAGATAACTACAGGACAGATATCCAGGGTGACAATTTCAACACGCAACACCCACTTGTTTTGGAAAGTAGGTCAGATAAAAAATAAAAACCCATTGACACCGTACGTTATTTATTCAAGGATTCTTAATATATAATCAATTTTTTTTTTTTTTATCTTTAAGCTGCAGAAATAATAGATTTCGAAATTAACTTTCTTATTTCAAATTGGGCCACATATTAGAATGTGGCCTACGCCCCATCTAATATTTCTTTTAACGAATTCTTAGAGTTGATTTTTTTCAAGAAAAATGTTTATTCAACAAGAAAAATCTGTTGAATATTCGCTGAGATATTTTCACTTTGAATGTAGACAAACTCTCCCATCTGGTTGCTGCCATTATTGTATATTATTTTTGACTTAGAGTTTCTGCAGCTCATCGAATGACGCAATGTTCATTTTTTTTTTTTTTTTTAACACTCTAAAATAGTAAACACAGCAATGATGACATGTAGCTGAAGGTAAGTAATTATTCTTATATTTGTTGAACAAAATGGTTCTGGCACGAATTTTTCAGATATCAACTGCTAATTTTTACAGAAGATTTGATGTGGTTTTGGTCGAATGCAAGAAGTTTTATTTATATAAACTTATTGGTTTGCTAATTAAGGAATATGAATTGATTTCTTTTAAATTTAAGCACAGACCTATGCGCTAAACATTATTGAAAGTGTGTTTATAGATATAAGAATAGAGTGACAATCTACTGTTTAGTTTTGAAATCTTAATCTCGCCGATATTCATTCACCGGTGGCTTTGGACTATCCGGCACTAACCTGAACTTTCCATCATTCTACACTTACACTTAACTATTTTCTTATATTATTCATAAAAAGAGAACTGATCAGAGATACTGCTACCTATCATCAGGCCCATTTTTTTTTTTTTTTTTTTTTTGGATTGATTACAAGTAATAACTCTAAGATTATGAAATATATCAAGATTATATTTTTCACCAACAATAATCAATTGTAGGCCAATATACTTAGACTCGGAAAACTATTAGATAAAATGTTCAAAAATTCATTTTCATCAAGACAGTTTACTTAGGCATTTAATTTTTTAGATTTTTTTTGGTTTTGTTTTTAAGTAGGATGGTCTAATCACCATGGCAGGGGCTGACGTATTTTTTTTTTTTTTAAATTGCCTTATTTGCTGACAAAATTTCCTGTGAAGCAGTTGATTTTTAGCGAATGTAATGCTGCCAAAATATGAGGCAAAAATTTTGTTCATTTCCTAATTGTAATGAATACATTGTTAGCTTTTTGATTGGCACAACAAACACAAAGTTGGAGTTTTTACATATATTTAGTTATTTTCCAGAGTTAGACAATCAGGCTAACTTCCTTTCTTGATTTCCTATATCAAATATTCTGGATACACTAAGAAATGATGTATAGCTTTTTTGGATGTGACCTAATTATTTTTTTTTTTTTCCCCCATTTTTTAATAATCAAAACTGAGGTTGTGGACAGCAATGTTCAAACTTGTTCATAATGCAGTTCTGGATACGAACCCAGATCTTAGCCTTATATTGCTTTCACTAAATATATTAATACGAACAATGTGGAGGGGGGAATATGTTTACTAACCGCGCCAATAATAGAATAAATATGACTAAAAGTACGCCTGAAATAAAATTGATTATAAATTGGAATGATTTTCCGAACGAAAATTTCCCCCAGCAGGATGCATTTTTTGTTTTTATACAAGTATTAAGAAAAGTGTGTGGGGGGCGGAGGGAGATTAAAAGTAATACTTTTAAGGATGTAGATTTTTGCGGAATTTGATCAGTTTAAATAAAAACAAAATTTACTTCTCCAACATTTCGTCTTATATTAAGACATCATCAGGGCTGAGTTTTTTTTTTTAAATGCAGTTATAGATGCCAAAAATGTATTTTATTATAAAAAAAAAAAAAAAACAGCCTTGATGATGTCTTAATATAAAACGAAACGTTGACAAAGTAAATTTTGTTTTCATTTAAACTGATCAAATTCCTCAAGAATTTACATCATCCATTGGAAACTTATTGATCAAAATATTAACGTTTTTTATAGTAATACTTTTATTTGAAATATAAATTAATTTTCAAAAATAGAAATCACAATATTTTATTTTTTTTATAGAAAAAAAAAGAATTCTTGAGGCTTTTCTTTATTCAATTTTTATACTACCTTTATGAATTTATTTCCAACTCTATGAATGTATGTTTGGTATTTGTTGTACGCAACTAAGTTTGCAAGGCCCTACTCTGGTGGGTTGTTATATTTAACATTACTTAACTCTATTAGTTGGAAGAATTAAATTTAATAAATGAAAGAAGTTTAATTGATTCAAAAAATAACTAAATGGGAGAAGTGCCAGCTCCATCTATTTGGCTGCCACTGCCAAGTTCCATAATTATATACCAATTCCAATCTTAGTTAATTAATTCTGGAAGTAATAAATTAATACAGGATGTAATATTTGATTCAAATTTAGTTGATTTTGGATTTTCATTTCTCAATTATATCAGTAAACTTTAGTGAGATAATAAATTAAAAAAAAATATAATATTCTGTTAATAATACTTTTCATTCAATTTTATTTACAAAACACAAAAAAGAATTATTAAATGACAATCATTGTTGATATATATATATGACACGCGTGTGAAATACTCCATTATGTAATCCTAGCCATTATATAGTAATAACTGTAATTTATTACATTGGGGGGGGACAAAGCGTGGATAAATAGCTAAGTTGAAATGTAGGTGGTTGGGGGTGTGTATCGTCTTTAACAGACGTTCATTTACTCGATGTACAGATAATAATATCTACAATATACATATATATATATATATATAGACTCATCCCGGTAACTTTGGGTAGACAAAGCTAGGGGCGTGTCCATATCCCAGTGAGCCTTGTCTAGTTTGTGTGACAGTCACACCCCAGGCCAAAGTTGACAGTTGATGTTGATGAGGTCGAGCGCGCGCTACGCTCAAGGGCGTCAGAGTTGTGGGCGTGTTCTCGTTGCAATATGAGAGAGATAGAGATATAGAAAGTTTATTGCTACCCTCTAATAGATGTGAATATTATTTTTCGTTTAATTTAAAAAAAAAAAAAAAAACAACTTCCAGCTTCAAAAATAGATGTAATAACTGATTAAGTAGGAAATGTTAGTTGATATTCATGATTAAATGATATTTGGAGTTCATGTTTTGATTTTCCAGTAAATCAATTAAATGAAACATCATATGAAATTATACAAAATGTAACAATGATACAAATACATGTAAGGGACTCTCTTCTCTCTTTGTTACTGAGAGAGAGAGGTTGACAAAAGAAAAATAAAATAGAAATATAGAATTATCTAAAAGTGAGAAAATAAACAATCAGAAATTGTAATTATGAAGTTCAAAAAATTAAGAACCTATTCCATTCCTATTATGCATATCCCAGAGCAATACTCGGTTTAATTCCAGAACCAAGTCGCTCGATTTATGCGAATACTTGGCTATTTATGTTGTTGAACTTCTAATAAAAATAATTGTAAACCGTCTTCATATGATCTCGAGGTTTCAGCCAAAAGAAATAATCACATCAGTTCTCCCAACTTATATAGTGTTATATTTAAATTGAATAAGTCAAACTTCTTAGCTAATGTAACATTAAAGATAAAAATTACTTGATATAAATAACATTTAAATTTAGTATCAGAAAATGAAACAGAAGTCAATTTGGATTGTCTGAAGGCATGCTATGTTGTCTGGTCTATGTAAACTTATGTATGATAGTATGCTTTTGGACAGGTAACACTGTTTTGCAAGCTAAAGAGGTTAGACTTGCAGCAAAGATAATATTATATTAACTCAAATCCGGACTATATATTTAAATATGAACCCTTCTCAGTAAAAGTGAAATGATTGTGATTACTTATTAAGGTTTTATCTGTATAACTGTGATTTTGCTTTTTTTTCTCAATCTGTGATATCAAACTATTTATCAAGACATCCGTCCTCACGCGTTGGTCTGGTGGCTAGCGCACTCCGCCTTTGGTGCGAGAATCCGGGGTTCGATTCCCGTGATGGTAAAGTCGGTGTTGAACCACCATCATGAAAAAAAAAAATGGGAAACTACAGTTGGTAGCGCACTTAGGTAGCGAAGGGTGGAACTAAACGGCGAGGGCCCCCCCTTCCAATACATATCGCCGTCTGTCATGCCTTGGTCCTTCACGGACTGTTGCGTCATAGGTTTATTTTCTTTTTTATCAAGACATCCAGATTACGGACAGACTCATTGTTATTAAGCTTCTACAAACTACTAATACTCTCTCATTTAAATAAAGTCTTCTTCTTAGTCTCTTTCCAAAGTTGTTTCCTTACAAAAGAACTTTACTGCTTTACAAAAGAGCCGCCAGAAATCATTCTTCTTGGTGTTTATCCAGATGCTGGATCTCCACTCTAGTGCTGTTTTAACATTATCTTCACAGAGATACATCTTCTAGGGCGCTTTACTGGTTATTTTGGCTTCGAAAGCTTTTCAAATTAGACGTGCTTCCTCCATCCAGCGGGTGTGTCCAAACCATTTTACTGTCCTCTTTCCTCCTATTACTGTGGTTCAAATAAAATTATTAATATAATTATTGCCAATGCCAATGTGTTGGTTTGTTTGTTTGTGAATTCCTAATAACTAGGCCTGAATTGTTTCCACTCTGTTAACGTTTATATTACTTGTAACGTAAATAAAAGTATGATAACGATTTTGCTTTTGCACTTATCACATTACTTATCAAGACAAATGATATCACACCTTCTACTACATTGCTATTTACTGTCTTAACGGAAAGTGCAGTCAATTTTTTTTGTTTCTATCCTTTGTTTTTTGTTTCTTTAAAAGCATAAGAAACAAAAAAAAAGTAAAACTCTAATTAACTCAATTGAAGAATTTGAAAATGGATTTTGCTATAATATTTTTTATATATAGAAAGTTTTGATAGCGGCTCTAACGATTTTTTTTTTTTTTTTTTTTTAGAACTTCGTATATTATCTATACATACAAATGTCTATCATTTGTGACATTTTTCCAAGAAAAATCAATTTTTGGGGAGGGGTCATAGAGGAACCGCCATGTTAAGTTTTCTTCTGAAGTATCATTATATTAAATATCCATTACAAACATTGATAGAATTTCATATTTGGATAAATTCAATTAACCGAAAATGCCACTTTACAGAAAATGTTTTAAAATGTTGGGAATTTTTCTCAAAAAAAAAGGGCTACATTGATTTTTCTTTAAACATGATGCGCGAACTGGACAGATATAAACGTATTTGCGAAATTTTTTTCCGAAACAATTCATTTTGAAGGGAGATCTGAGAAGTCTATGATGATGTTACATTTCTATTTTGTTCGCAAAATTGAATTTGTTCAATGTTTTTCGGTGCTAACTTTTGGAATACAATATCTCTTTATTTACGTTTCGGCAATTAAATAAAATATTCCAAATTTAGAGAAAGTTGATCAATTTTGTAATTGTGCAAGTCTTTGAACTTAAAGAGAAACTCCAAGTTTCATTAAGAAATTACATTTCAATTAGGACCCCTCATTATAACTGTGGACCTCCCTCTTTGCTGCAACAGGATTGTATTATGCAGTTATTTGCCGGGGTTAAAAAAAAAATCGTAACTCAAAAATTGTCCGTCAAAAGTAACTACCGTTGTACAATTTACAATGGAAAGCATTATGGAGGGGCAGTGTATTTGGTGGAGGGTTCTGGGGGGTATGTTTTCTATAAATTGAGGAAAACATAAAACAATCCTGAAGTCACTTCACCGTTTTTCCGTGGAATGCATTAGTTATAAATAAAAAGATATAATTACATGCGGGATAAGCTCCCCGTAGCGAATTGGAATTGGAACGCGAAATAACCATAGGCTCGAGTCCAGCAGTGTTGTCCTCAGATTTTCTCCAGCCTAGGAGACGCTATAGCTCACTGGCCGGTGATGGACCGTGTTGTCCTGCAATAGAGATTAGAACGCCAATGATCTCAGAACGAAATATCTGCAAAACCAGTTTCACATCCATGCAACTATTCCGATACTTTTAGCCTATTGCTAAATGTTTATATCCATGTGTTATATTCTATTAAACATAATTTCTATGTATCTTACAGACATTTTCTTTACTTTAAAGTCATCTAGACCAGGCGATGGATAGCACAGGCCGCATGCAGCCCAAGAAGCTTCGAATGCGGTCCAACAATTTAAAAACTAATACAAATAAATAATTTACTAATGCTTTTTCATACTATTCACATATATTTGAAATGTCTTTTGCCTCCGAGGAGAGAGGGGAGGGGGAATATCTTGGCTCGACATTGGTTTTTACTTACATTTTCAACAACAGGAAACTCGCTCTTCAGTTTAAGTCGTCTAGATGTAACCTGCCAATTTTTAAATATAACATATAGAGCTGCAATCTGACATTCAATTTAAAGACTGGACTTTATAAATCCTATCTTTCCCGAGATTAATATCCCATCGCCTCACAATCCTGCCTTATTCATGTCTTTGCATTTAGGCAACATAAACATTTGAGAGCAATTATTTCCAAGGATGAAATAAACGAAGGTTAAAATTAAAACCAAAATATCTGAACAGTGCTTTGAGAACTCAAACTGCGATTGTAACTACAGTAAACTTCCGATTATTCGGGTGCGGATTATCCGGTTTGCGGATTATCCGTGCATGAATTTAATTTTAAAAAATAATTATATATATATGTATTTTTTAAAGACTTATTTGCTTGCTTTCATGTTTACGCATCGACCAATAGGAATTCAAGCATAACGACATAATAGCACTTAGAAAAATTCGAACTGATATTAAAAAATTCATTAAACAAACCAAAATCACAGATTTTTTTAATAATAATGAGCATTAAACATGTTAAAAATAATTGTCTGCCTTAGAAATGTATAATATCGTTGTATTTTAGAAATAAATAATTATAGTTCGGATTATCCGTGTTTTCCGATTATCCGTGGCGCCTCTCCCCACCATTAGCCCGGATAATCGGGAGTTTACTGTACTTCCATTGAATTAGATATTGTTATATTAGTATCTCAAATACAATATCACCTATCCAACCATTTTATGCTGCCCAGTTTTATTTTTCTAGTAAAATGTTTAAAATATTAATGAAGTTTAACTACTTAGGTAAGTCAGTTTTCTATAACAGTAATCGCAAATGTTTATTTATCTCTATCTTAAATGGCTTTCGTTCCTACGACGAATTGAATTAATATTGCATCGGATATCAGAAAAATTATATTTTTGCTCACCGGCTATCGTTAGTGTTTGTATTTTAAGTGTGGCCCAAGGTAGTTGTTCTTTGTTCCAAGATGGCCCAGATAACCCAACCCTAAAGCTTGGACACCCATGGTATAAACATAGTCGCAAGCGAGTAGGCGTCTTAGAGAAAAAGTTGAAATAATAATAATAAAACATCTCCATTCTAGCTAATTTCGTCTTAAATTTTCCAGTTTCATCTGGCGTTAGATTAATAAAACTTTTGGAAAGATTCACTTTTAAAAGTTTTTTTTAAAAAAAAAAAAAAAAACCTAAAAATTATAAATGAACCATTCAAAGATAAAAATATTAATTATAGAAAAGTATTAAAGAGATTGGAATTATTAATAAAATAATCCAATAACTAAGTACGTATAATGCACCAAAAAAAAAAAACCATTATACTTGAGATACTACCGATATCTCTGATACATCATAACTAGGAAATGAGGAAAAGGAAAGAAAAATTAAAGGAGGTTTTGTGTGAATGGGACCACACCAACCCCCCCCCCCAATGTGAGACTAGATTAACACTTCAACCTAGATAGTAAATAGCCCGGAAACTGTCTTCATACTTTGGGGAAGGAAGAAGTAAAAGAGAAAAAAAGATTCGTATAGTGTGTGAATCATTGATCTGAATGAATCATCAACAATTATTTAAAAACATAAAACTTATCGTCCGGTCAGAAATATTTCACCGTTTTTTTTTGTTATTTTTTTTGCATTCAATCTTTGTTTCTTTCTTCCTGTTGTGTATCTCTCAATTCATTCCCTACTATGATACAGGAAGTATATAAAGCAATCAACAATGTTCACGTTAATTGATAAGATTGCTCTGTGATTATTTGTTATTAAATTTTGATTGTACCAATTTTAATCACAAAACAAAACAAAAAAACATCCTGCTATTAATTTCAAACACGGTTACACAATATCTAACTCACTCAGGAAGAAAAAGAGAGCGTGTGAGGTGCGAGAGAATGTAATAATGCACAGCTGCAGAGACATTAGAAAAGAGAGCTTTAAGATGGGAGCACGGGAGTGGAGAGATGTAAACAAAATCTCAGGTAAGTACAGCCATCTTGAGTCCACCCAGACACACCTCTAGTTCACCTTGAACTTCCACCTTGGATGTTGATTATAAAATGGGCGGCTCTTTTCCATGAGTTCTCTCAGAAAAGTATTTAAATGATAATTAAAAATTATAATAATAAATAGAATGCACAAAATATTATATTAGAGAAAAATATCCCAATCACAGAAAAATGTTGATAATTTTGTTGATAATTTGTAAATCCACCTTTATATTATCTAGCTGTGGATCCATCACTGGGTAATAATTTCAGAATTTCTAATAACGCTAAATGGGTTCTTCCACGAATAATACCAACAAAAAAAAAAGAAGCATAATCTAGAATAAATAAAAAATTATAATAATAAATATATACTTGAAAATATACATACTTTTCTAGCTAAATATCTAATTAAAATATTATTACTCTGAAAAAGTAAAAAAAAAATCCACCATATTTAGTGACGTCACTACTAAAACATTGAAGTCTGTGAGATCTACCCGTATTTTTTGTGAAAATATTGAATGCGTTTTTTATTGTTTTTTTTGCCACAGGTTTTCACCATAGTCAGCGCTGGTGTTGCAGGAGGCCCATTCTTACGATAACTTTTAGTCGAACCACAAGGTTCACACATTGTAATATTGTAATAATGTCTATACACAACTTACTATTTCAGACCAAGAAGTCATATTGCATGTTATGACGGATAAAATCATAGAAGTAGTTCTTGATTTCTATATTGTTAGAGATTATAACAATAGATTTATAACAATATTTCCGCCCCCGTCCACGACACCTAATTTGGTAGTTGGACGTTAAGCCCGCCTGAAAAAATAGGCATTACTTTACTTTACTTATAACAATATTGTTAGAGATTTCCTCATATTGAAAAGAAGCTTCCTACAATTGTAAAGTTGTTTAAATAATCTATCCCTTTTGTGCGACATGATGGGCACTCCATTACTATATATTTGAGATCCTCTCGCTTGTGTCATCTTATCGGAGAGGGTCTCAGCTGAATTTTGTATTGAAAAGCACCGCAAACTGCATGGTTGGATTTTAATCTAGTTATTGTTGCCGATCCATGCCGCCCTTAAACAATGGAGATTTTCTAAACATTGGCTTATACTGATAGCGTAGAAGGCTCCTTTATCTGAGTTTCTGTACTCTAGTTGCCACATATTCAAGATGTGGCGCCTTATTGAGATGTTTGATGGGAGTTTTAAGTAGAACATTTCTCTGAACTAGCAGCCTCTTTGACCAAACTATCTAAGATTTCCGTTGCTTTAGGCCAGAGAGCCCTGTAATCTACATAAAGCTTACCTTACGCTTTCTTTCTAATATTAGATTATCAAGAAGTTCCAATATTCCTAGGGCAATGTGATTAGAAGGGGAAGGCGCTAGTGAATTGGCTATTTTTATCAGCAAGCTTTTATTATCGATCAGAATTACAAAAAAAAAAAATCATGCTGCGAAGTTCTAATGTATTGTAGAGCAGATAATTCTGCCAAAAATACTAATAATTTCTCTGGTAAGAAAACTAATTTGCAGAAGTCCAATTTATCCAGCAATTTAAAAATTAATTTGTTTTACCTTTGAAAGATATTTTCAAATAACGAGAAAAAATTGTATCATTACTGGACTATTTATAAAAAAATTTAATTTTTGGCATATACTCGTATACTAAATATAACTTATTTATGAAACTTTTTGCTAACATAAGGAGCTTTGCGATAAAAATTTAAATTATACATATTATAAAATAGAATAATAGAATAGAATAGAATCGGGGGGGGGTGCGACCTACACTTTGAGGTCTATTGTGGATCCCCTTAAATTACAGAACAGCCCCCAGCCTTGCCCTCCTAATCAATCCTAGCAAAGCTGAGAGCGGCTCCGTCATGAAGCTTTCAGCTTCGGGATTGCCCGTCCCCAATTGAAGAAACCTAATCCTCGCCAGGCCGGCGCACTCACAAAGGATGTGCGCCGGGGTCTCCTCCTCTACCTTGCAGAATCGGCATACCGCACTATCCGCAAGTTGTAGGTGGTGCATGTGTCTATTCAGCCTACAATGCCCTGTTAGTAGACCCACAATTAACCTTATATCCCTTCGGGTTTGGCTCAGTAGGTCTTTGGTAAATTTAGGCAAATGTCTTTTGATGAAGAGCTTTGCCTGCCTCTGTCCTGGTGTTCCCTCCCACCAACGCAGACGCTGATCTTCTATCCACCCCTTGATAGAAGTTTGGATGAGGCTCCTGGACAAGCCGCAGAAGGGTTCGGGGCCTATAAAGGTATCCTGCGAGCCCTCCCTCGCTAGGGCATCCGCCCTCTCATTGCCCAGGAACCCCGCATGTCCCGGCACCCAGGCGAGTGTCAGTTTATTCCGAGTACCCACCTCGGTGAGGGCAAGTAGGCAGTCCCACACCAGTCTTGAGACTATTTGGTGTGAGGAAAGTGCCTTCAGGGCTGCCTGACTGTCGGAGTATATGGCCACTCTTCTACCCACTATCCTTTGCCTTATGATCTCCCTAGCGCAGAGTTGTAACGCCACGACTTCAGCCTGAAAGACCGTGGCGTACTTCCCTAGGCTGGCCTTAATTTTAACTTTAGGCCTGCCCCCGTAGACCCCAGCTCCGACCCCAGTCGGAGTTTTGGATCCATCTGTATACCAGATCGAGTTACCGAACAGGGGTGGGTCACAGCCCCATTCACCTCTGCTCGGTATGACAATATGGAAGTTCCTTTCGAAAAATTCTTAGGAACCATCCTATCCGTTGGCATCCCCAGAAGATAGTCCGCCTTGATTTCCTCACTCAACCTCTGGTTATTACGATCATGCCTAGAGGTGATGGGAGGCGGCAAAAAAAAATAAATAATAGTAAAAAATAGAATAATACTTTCAATTCTTTCAAATTTTGGTTTGGAAAGAAATAAATTTTCTCTTCCGTTTACATTCAGTTTTTTTTTTTTTTTTTTTTTTTTTTTAGCGCATCGACAACTGCGGTCATTAGCGCTTCTCAGTTAATTTTCTTTCTCAAACCGGGTCCGCACGAGCCGGGATGGCACATGTTATCCTAGATGGCATCCACTCAGAAAACCTGTGTTGACTCAGTTGGCAAGGTGGTGTGGAGCCAAAGGTTGTCAAATATTTTATTTCCCCACACATCCCCTCTTAATTCATCGATCTAGTCGACGAGAAGGAGTGTGGAATGTTGTTTCGTGCCATCCTTTATTCTACTAGAACTTTATTTAACTATCAGTGTGCAAAACTAAAAGTATCTTTTGTCCTATGTACTACATTGTAACAGGTTATTGAGTTATTTCTTACTACATTTTACTTATATTAGTAGCTTCTGATTGTATATTTATTCTAAGGAGGCTATTTTGCTGTACAAAATATGGGGGGCGTGCAGTACTTTTAACAAATATTCCTGCACACCCTTAAGTGAAGTAATCCTAATGTTAATCTAAACCTAATAGGGTTGAAATAATTTTATAAAATTTCTTTCAACCCCTGTTAAAAACCTAAACTTAACATACATTCTTAACATTCTCGCTAATAAATACATTCACGCCAATAAATACATTCACGCCAATAGATACATTCACGCTAATAAATACATTCACGCCAATGAATACATTCACGCCAATAAATACATTCACTCCAATAGATACATTCACGCTAATAAATACATTCACGCCAATCATTTTCATGTTATCATTGGATTCTAATATCTCTTTCCTAGATTTCCATTAGAAGTTATATATTTTGAAGCAGTTTAGTAAGTATCTGACTATATAATTCTTAAGGGAAGAGGTTAATTCAGTGATAGCGCGCTTGGACTAGCAATGCAGAGGACACGGGGTTTCGAACCCAGCATATTGCCCTTAGATTTTCTCGTCCTAGCAGCCTCTATAGCTCAGTGTTCGTTGATGGGCAGTATTGTCTGTAGCAAGGGAATACGGCTCGGAGGCAGGCAGTGCACCGAGAAGGCTCCGGGGGGCACAATAGATCTTCAGGTCGCAATGCGAATCCGCTTAAAGTATATATATTTCTTAGTTATGTAACTTGCGTTTTCGAAACACCTATTCCAGCTCACTTTATATTCCAGTTAAGTCTAGTCTCACTTTAGTTTCACGTATCTTCTCCAAATTTGTCACGTTCAGATTTATTGAAATATTTATCTTAATTTAAAATGTTGTTCATAGTTAATAGTAAAAATCTTAACTGCCCAAATCTATTTTTAAAAAAACCTTTAAAAACGATGCAAAGATCTCTGGAATATTGGTTTACTAAATGGAAAAATTAAGAAAAATAACATCACCATTACACAAACCATCTCTCCTCCTGTACACTTATATCAGACTGTAATTCCTGGTACAGATACAGTGCTATCTCTCTGGACTCTACATTGATAAGCGACTGGCTTGGAGTAAACTCTAAGCATAAGAACTGGAAAAAAAAATGTTACCACATTAGCATGAATACTTGACAGATTATCGAAATTGGCATTAAACAACACAATTCTAATATACAACGTACTTCTGAAATCTATTTGGACTAAGCACTCGACCTAGCAATCTAATATCTATCGTCTTCAATATTTACAGTCAAAATTCTTCGTTGAATAAAATTAATGCTCCATACAAGTTTTCAATAGACTGATTTAAAGATACCACTTATTTAGACTTAATTTCAACACGCTACAAAAAATTTCTAGTCAGCTTTCTGGTCATCCTAACTCTCTAACTCATCAACTCACATAAAGATGACCCCACTAGACCACTGAAGTATTCCCTTGGCGATGGAGGTCAGTAAATAAGAAGAGTTCGATTGGGTAATTACTCCTTCCACGTCTCTTTTTGTCACACAATTCAACTGTAGAAGGAGTTTTGCTGTTGCAGTTGTTAATTTCGTATAAAATTAAATAAATAAATAATAAATAGAAAAAAAGTTACTTAATTTCCTTCTATTATTAGCCTCAGTCCAAAAGTACACCCTATTATTTACCTTCTGCTCCTATTATTCCATTATTGAACTTCTTTCGGTTATTGATAGAATAGAATGGTTGGAGCTTTAAGTTCACCAATAAAAAGTAAAGAAAAAAAAATAAATGTTTTGAATAACATCTTTGAGGTTTGAAATGTATCGGTAATGTTTAGTACGTGCCTAGACGAGAATGTGTACAGCTACTATCCCATGGTGAGAGGTTGGTATATATATATTGTATATTGGTAAACAACAAGAGTATATTTCTACTGTAGAGCGCTGGAAGAACTGGTTAGTGGTAACACTATGGCTGGACGTAACATAGAATATATAAACATAAACAGATGGAGCACGCAGTGTGTTTCCAAGCCACTCAATACTGGAAGAGTTTTACATGTATGTATAATACATTGTTGCTAGCGTTACGCATGGGCGATATTCTACAGCGGACATACTGTTGTGTTAAGTTGTAGAGGAAGCTGAAAGGCAATGAGTGTATGTAGTATGGGTTACTTGTACGGGGATCAATCCGCCTTATATAGAGTGTGCAGGCAAGTATCGATAACAAAGTACATTATAAATTTACCATGAAGAATACATTGTTGTAAACAAGACGTGAAAGAATGTTTAAGGTAGAATGGGTAACTGAGGGGTAGAAGGGCAAGTGATTTAGGAAAAGGAGCTTTACCAAACTGTACATTAAAAGGAAATTGACCTTTTATATTATAGTAACGACTTCTTTGTTATTATTTAGTGAACTTACCGTGATCTGTCTGAACTACTTTCAATATCACATATGTATCGTACTCGCAGACCGCCAAGCATACAGTGGTACTCGGTTCGATTCTCGTTCCCGGCCTCGTATTTATTTCTTTTAATGTATTATTATGATTAATAAATAGTAAAATATGTATTAGAGACACTTTCCGTGGTAGCCTGCTTCATTTTGTGGTCATCGACCGGTTTCGGCCAGTGAGTGTGTAAACTAAATTTGCTCTGTGCAAGTCAGTGTTGTCACACTGTCTGAAATACGCATCCTGAAGATGGGCGAACGGCCGAAACCGGTCGATGATCACAAAATGAAGCAGGCTACCACGGAAAATGTCTCTGATGCTTTCCAGCTCTGCGGAAACAACCACCACAACAGTAAAATATGTATTATATTGTATTGTACATTTGTATGTTTGTACCTGACAATAGTTGATGTAAAACCTGCTTGAAAATAATGGGCAGTAAATTTACTTTACTTTTACTTTTATGTGTGACAGGAAAAACAAAGTAATAACAGAAAGCAGATGAAAATGAAATCTATTAAAATAGAGCATTTATTTTTTACACCCTGATAAAAATAATGTTTTCAAATTATATTCACAACCAACCAATCAGAATAAAAGGAATAGAATTTTGGGCCTCCGTTAAGCGTTCCAATATCCAACGAATCCAAGCCCTTGAATCAAAAACCCTGCGCGCCAATTGTTAACGCTCCCTACTTTGTCTCGAACCATACAATCCACAATAACCCTCGTGACAATCCCACTCGTGACAGACGTTGCTTCATCTTCTTATGCAAAATTCCACGAAATCCTGTTCTACCAAGTAAATCCTTTAGCAAGAAATCTCCCTTCTCGAACCCTCCCGGACAATCCTTTTCGTCATCGAAATCTTCCTTTCAACAAGTGATTGGGAGTGTTACCATTGGGTAGTTTCTCCACTCGTTTAGTGATATTTATTTTTTAATTTATTTTATTTTTTTCTCATCATTATTATTATTATTATTATTATTTATTTGCTCACGCACTAGCGTACATGAATAAAAAGAGAAAAAAAAATATTCACAACACTTGAGAAAGTGGCATCAAGCCATTTTTTTTCCAAGCCTAACAATAACAATACTTGCACTGATATCCCGAAAATTCGCAAAGTATTGAATATGTGTGCACGTACTTAAGTATAGCAAACCCATAGGCAAACTCTCTAGTTCATCATCACACACACACACACATATATTCGCTAACAATATTTACATATTATACACTTTATCGACGGATACATTCTACATGTACAAACACACCTAAGGAAGCCACAATAGATCTCTCAGGTGGCAGTAGATTTGACTCTATAGCCACCATTCCTTCAATAAAACACCCAAACATCTAACAAGCACTGAGAACATTCCGTAAAACTCTTCAGTCACTTGTGTCTGGATCACTTATGTCGTAAAGCCGTGACCTTCGTCTTGAAGAATTATCTAGAAAGGCGACAAAATAAAGGGTTAACATTTTTGGAATTTTTCGAATAATGAAAAAGAATATTGAGGCTCTTGTGAAGGTTGGTTATATATGAGGAAGCAAGAGTTGGTTAAATTAGGGACATTAATTATCACTTAGGCAAGTAAGTACATTGAATTGCTTTATTCTTATTATCAATATTTTTTTTCAGGATGTTCTTATACTCTGTGAATGTAATGCCTGAAAATGAAAATGAATTTTCATTAGAATACACGTTTTAAGGTAACCTGAGTACGAAAAATATGTTTTTGGCGAATGGTCCATATATAAGTGTATGTGTGCGCATCTGCAGGTGTTTCTGTGTTTACAAAATATTCTATGTAAACAAAATATCTGAAAAATGAAGAATCGCTGAAAGTCCAAACTTACGATTCCATCACAATTTGTGGCAACATTCACCCGAAAGTGTAACTTAACTGAATTTTTTTTTGGTTTGTTTTTCGCAATTTACTCGAAACTGAACCTACGATTTTCTTTAAGCTCCATATACTATCTACACATATAAATAACTATCACTTTTCTTTGAAACATTTTAGCGATATATAGCCCTAAGCATACCACTTCAGTAAATGTATGATTTTACTTCTTAAAAAAGTTATTGTATAATTGTAGATTTATAAATTATGAAAACTAGAATATAATATTGATATAAATTAACGCATTGACAGAATCCCAACTGAGAAGGGAATAGCTAAGTGGTTAGCGTACTGGACTCCCACGCGGAGGACCCGGGTTCGAGTCCAGCTGTCTATCCTTAGATTTTTTTTCTTCCTAGGAGTCTCTACAGCTCACTGTCTAGCACACCAATGACCACATAGATGTTGACGCGCCTTAAATTAAAAAAAAAAAAAAAAATCCAAATTTGAAGAAAATAGGTTAATAGAAAGTTCTACTCTTCGGAATAAGTTCTGATTTTCTTGGAGTATTCTCGGAAACTGCTGTAACGATTTTCTTCAAACTAGGAATACTCAGTGCACAGTTAAAAACTTATCACGTTTATAAGAAACATTTCTCCAGAAAAATTGACTTTGTAGGGTTTTTGCTAGATTAAAATTAAAAGTACACATAAGCTTTGTTGGTATTGACAGAGACGCTCAACACAAGTCCGCTCATGTATACAAGTATAAAGCCTATCACATTTTTTTTTTTTTTTTTATGGGCAGCCCAATTTAACATTGTAGAAGTTGCAATGTATTTCTGTTAAAAACTCAATTTTTGAACATTTGGTCGTAATGCATCTTTTACTAGGAGTAAGAGAAAGTAAAAATTACATTTATTGATCCTATTCGTATGGGAACTAATCTCTTGATGGACGATATCTATTCTCATAAATAAGAAAGGATATTGTTATCGACTAAGTGATATAATAATCTTAATTTGACCTAATTTTATAGCAAGCAGCTGAATGATTCAACTAACAATCATTGAAGACTTCTTAAACAATTAAATAAATACTCATAAAAATAATTACAATATTAGTAACAAAATAAATCCCAGACCATCATAGGACCAGAACAAGGTTTTTGTGTAACCTACAGTGAGTAGTGGATGAAAAAAAGAGAGCAAGTGGTACTACGTGGTATATCTGCGGACACCAACTAACCCTCCCCCCAATACGAAGTATCTCCACTCCTCTAGACACAAGGTACTCAAACGAATCTTCTTCTTATTCCCACTCAACAAGCCCTTTCCAACTACACACTTGTGCACTAAACAACATCGCACTGTAGTTTCTTCTTCCTTCACTTCAAGTATTCAAAAGGAAGGAAAGAATGGTGGGAGGGAAGTATTTAAAAAATAAAAAAACTTTCATTCAATCAAGTTTTATCTTTTCACCGACCGGAAATAATTTAGTTTAAAATTCTATATTCGACAGCCAAAAAGGTATTTAGCATTGTATAATTGTAGATATATAAAAATTTAAAAATATAAGAATATTAATCAGATGATTGATTATTTTATGAAACCCAACTAGTCTATTTTATAAACCAGTATTCTTTCTTGAGTTGAAAATCAGTGTCCTAAAATCCTTTATTATTCTTGATTTTTTTTTAAGACAACCAAATTTATAATTTCCTGTAACTCATTCCTAGTTACCTTTCTTTTCTTATACAATTGGACTAAGAATTGTTTTTTATTTAAAGAATAACATAATTTTATAAGGTTTATGTATAAAGTTAACCGTTGTTTTGTTGCAGTGAATAAAACAAGTTTAAATTGTCAGCGCTATCAAAAAAAAAAATGATAAATAAATAATTTGTTATAGCCATATACGGGATAGACTACTATCGTAACTAAAGAAAAAATTCATGTACTAGGATTCAATAACTGGAGAAGATTTCTAGCAATAATACCGCAGGAAGATATCCATCTTGGCATTGGACAATTAATAGATCTTGTTTGCTAGCATTGTCCGGTATATGGGGAGATTTACTGGTTTGACTTCACCTACAGTCCCTCCTCCAAGATATCTATAGAGACCCGTACATTCAGGGTTAGGTAACGTGCCTGACTTTTGCCCTCTGTCTTCTCCACTATTATAAGATATATATTTATATTGTTGGTGGACCATTCAAACCCATCCCTTTCTGACTATCCTACCAAAAGAAACGGACATTCAATAAAACCATTTACATAATTTGGCTTTGCTTATATCTTTGGATATGGTCCAATAACTTCTTATTTTCATTGCATTTTTACTTATAACGCAGCCCATAGAAGGTTAGTATTTACTACTAATAATGATTTATACTAAAAAGATTGAAAATAATAATGAAATAATTTTTTTTTTAAAACAAAGATTTAACCTTAAGGAGAGGATCTCATATTTGGAAAAATACTTCTGTTTAATTTCCAGAATGTAATTTATATTACTAAGCCAACGAATAATTTCATTAAATGCTGTTTCTGAGTTGTTCGGATAGTATAGAAAAGATTTACTAAAATGGTTAACTTTCAAAAATTGTCTACAAGAATGATTTAATATTTAATTTAATAGTAACAATTTGGAAGATATGTCAAATAACTTTATTTGATTCTTTGTTTCGTTCGGGTATAATTTATAAAGCCAGGTATGGTCTTCATTGGTGAAAGTAACTGATGAATCGGTAACTGGTAACTAACTGGCACATCGAAGAACATAAAAACTCTAAAAGTTATTTAAATAGATTGGAAAAACAATTTAGAAAATCTGACTGTTCAAAAAAATTATCTGAATGCTTAGTAATCAAAAAGAATTATGAAGCTCTTATCATTAGTACGAAAAAAAATTACATAGAAATTTATAATTTTGGTAAATTTAAAAATAAAATTAAAAATTCAAGTAATTTTTTTGGAGAACCATTTACTCTTACATTCAACCCAAATTTAATTATAGTTGTATTCATGGCAGTCGGTATTAGCTTGCCCCCTAGGGTTGGACTTGATTTGACTTTGTTTGGTACCTATGACCCTTTATTTGACCAAGAATTTAATTTAAATGAACTGTTATTTAGTATTAACAACTCTTAAATCGATAATCTCCTGGTCCTCCTGACTTTGTTATAAATAAAGCTTACAAATTTTCAACTCTGGACCCCACTTGGATCCATTACCTGTTTGAGTTTTATAACAAATGTTGGATAGAAGAGAATATACCGGCTGGCAGGGCTATTCTCAAAATGAAAATGTTTTTTAAAAAAATAAACTTTGAACTTGAATAATTATCGCGGCCTTGCCCCTCTTAAAATAACATAATAAGTTGTTTACACAAATGTTAAATAATAGGCTAAAACAGTGATGGGACAATAACAATATACTCCCTGATACGAACCATTCGGCTTCAAAAACATCAGAAGCTGTGGAGATGCTGTATTTACGTTAAGTCCTGTCACTAATATTCAGATGAGACTTATGTAATAACTAAAGAATATCTGAAATTTTCATTGATTTTTAATAAAGCTTTTGATTCGATTGTCCATAGTATTATGGCAGAAGTTATATAACGTGAAAGTAAGCTCGAAATTTATCAGGATTATGAAATAGCTCTATGATAAAGCTTTAATGAATGTCGAAGAAAAATCAATTAGTGTCAAGAGATGTCGCTATCATTCAGCATGTACTACAGGGTGAAAAACTGAGTCCTTTACTTTTCAATGTATTTTTAAATGATATTATTAGTTTTTCATAGAAAAGGGCGCCAAAGGGATTAATATTTAAGACGATGAGGATTTTTTTTTTTGTTGTTTGCCGACAACATGGCGATAACTGCGTATTTGTGGAGTGATGTGCAGTGTACACTACGAATCTAGTCTGCCATGCTATTCTTTATTTAAACGAAACTCTACTTTATGTAGGCTTTCACTTTTGAATCTAAAGACATACTACAATTTTACTACTTGGTAGATGCCCCTCTCAAGCTCAGGAAAATTTTGGAAAGCAGCGAGCACTTTGTTTATAAAAGTTTTATGTTTTTTCTGGATTCTATTTACTTTTGAAAGTTTGTAATAACATAGTATATGAAATTCAGATGGAAAATATTGTGCTGAAGTCAATGGATATAGGATACAAAACGTGGCAGAATTGAATGCTCTGAATCTTATCTTAGACAAATTTAATTTAATACTAAAAACTAAGAAAGTAAAGCTCCCACGCCATTATTTGGTCGGTACACAGTTCACCGAGAATTCACAGTGCACTTATCATATATGGATTTTGAAACATTTAAAAGTTATCCACGTTACAAGTTTAAACTGATGACCAGATAGAAATGCCATTTCTTCCGTATTACATTTGGCACTAGCCGCTTAGTTTCGAAGAAAGTTTAAAAGAACGTTTTATTCGAAAAATGCTAATTTCTTCAGCAATTCGAAAATACGTAATAACAGTTTTTGCAGTATAACCAGTGAACCTCAATATACACCCTCATATTCTTCAATCTATCATATATTAATTGAAATTTATTAATCATTGTTACACAATGTTTACCAGTTTAGCTCTTATCGTCTCTTATTCAGTGAATATAATGCTTTCTGCGATGGATCCTTGTCTACAGAGATCGTCAGAAGTTTGGAAGCTATAAAATAATGCGTACAAAATGTCTTACAAATTATCGAGCTAGAAATATCAAAGTGACGATAATTTCTGAACATCCAATATAATTACGTAGAATTATAAAACACAATTATCCTCTTACAGTATCGATAATAATTTTAGAAATAGATACTATCATAAAAGCAGTCGAAAGAAGATAATTTGACAAAATTTTGCTGATAATCTATCTGAAGAAAAGTGGATTATGATTATAGAGGGTGTGGGATAGCAGCGCTTTTACTGTGGCCGGGGGCTGGTGTAGGCGCCTGCGGGTATATCGTTCAACCGTACTAATCTTGTCACTTTTACCGGAACGTTAAATGCACTTATCCGGGACCCGGATGTGTCACAATCAGAAAATAAAAAAGGAACGAAAGAGAAAGAATGATTGGTGAATGAAAGAGAATAAGTCTGGGTTACAATGATGTAGGAGTGTGGGAAGGACATGGAAGAGGGACGACGTTTTGGTGAATGAGTAAGGGGAAGTTATAGAAGAGGAGAGAGATACGATTTGTAAAGGCAATGTTGCGTGTTACGTTAGCCTGTGATACAATCAGCAGTGGTGTAGTGGTTAAAGTTGGATAGGTTGGCGGCACTGGCTACCGTAGCGAACCAACAGACCTGACATTGCTGCTGACGTCACCCTCCCAGAATCAGACTGCTCATTAGTAGCGGCACTATCCAACAGGAGCAAGCTTTCTCCTCTTCATTTACCGCACTCCTTTACCAACCAGTCCATGCCTAAGTCACTGTTAATTAATTGAGACATTCATATACTCACACACTTGGAAGTTACAGATTTCATCTTAGCCTATATCATCATCATGCATATTATTCTTAAATATCTTGGTGTTTTTATATTACCGATAAACATGCTTTTACAGATATTTATAATTGTTTAACTAATTTTACTATAGCTTTGTATTATTTAAACGTTGTACAAGTACACAGTTTTGAAGCCTTGAAAGTACAAGTATTTTTTTATAACCGACGAAATACCTGTTGGAGAAGAGAATCGTAATAGGAAAATAAATAATTTTGTAAACATAATATTAACCTACGGCATAAAGTTCTCTTCCTTTTTTTTCCAACATGTCAAAGATATTTACCGCCTAAGGACCTCGTTGTTGTCTATGCCATCCTCCCTCAAACAATCTAAAACTTCCAAGTTCAACTCCCTTCTTCCAAAGACCTATCCCTGTTAGAAGGTTTATAGAGACTGTATTGGTTTGGTAGTAGACAGTGGGCCAAATTGAGACTGGAATCTCTCAATCGGAAGTTATCCACATCCATTATAGGATATATTTATTGGGTCCATATCGCTGATAAAATATCCAGGGAGGTTTTTCTCCCTCAACAAACACACGCACACATAACACGGACGTAAAGCCATGGTATATCTGCAGAAAGGGATATATATACCTAACTCACCCCCCCATAAGTCGTAGTCTTCACTGATACAAACGGCTAAAATATGGAACAGCAGAAACAATAAATTTTCTACCATAATTCAATTAACCAAAGTGCCAGATAATTCCTTTGGTTACATATTTTTCCTTTTTCCCCCAAATTAATTATGTCCATGATTATTATTAATAAAACTTTGTATGCATCCTTTTTCTTTCATAACTTCCGCTAAAATCAATTAATTCCCTGTAAGATTTTTGTTTTCAATATCCTAATTGAAAATGTTCTTCAATAAAAAAACGTAATTTAGTATAATTTTAATTAACTTAGCATATAAATCATTAGAACAATGTTTTATTAAATAATCTTAAAAAGTAAAAAAACTAGTGACATTTGAGCTCGTAGTTGGGGCGGCACTATATCATAGTAAACCCCTAAGTTCTTTTATAATAGTATTCGGTAAATAATACTTGCTCAATAAGTATACTAACAACCAATCAATAATCCTTTTTTTAACACCAATTTATCAATGATAATTTAATAAAAAATAAAAAGATAAATAACAGACATTCAGTTATTCCTTCTTTTTTTTGAGCACGAACGCATAACGTCTTTTACTTACATCTTCAAGAGAAAGGAAATGGAAAAAAATCTGGTGTGAAACTACTTCCTCTCAATGCACCAATTAGAATTCTAATTAACAAATTATCTTTAAATCTGAAATTTTTTTATTGAACGTTTAATAAAATCATATGGAAAGTAAGGGCTCCTAGTTTTGTAGAAAATACCAGTTGGTACATTTTATCGTCCTGTTGACTATCCAG
>JAAEAF010004429.1:0-16030 GCA_011037195.1 Triatoma infestans | reverse complement strand
CCCCTAGAGTCGTAGTGATGTTACTGTAACACCCCGAGCGACGACAGGCGTGGTATCGATCCTGACGCCTGCCACCGGCTTGCAAAGAATGGATACCTCGGCCCCTGAGTCAGTTAGCAGGCTCCTCTCCGAATACCATTTTCACTGAAAGACCCCCAACACTCCGGTATGAAGACGTCTTTTTCCCCTCTACTTGCCCACCGAAGGTTGGGAAGTCCATCGGGTGGTCGGCATTTGGGTGGAGCACTGGTCAGGCAGGTGGAGGGCTTCCCCGCAGATGTAACAAACCCCACGGCCTACCCTCGTTCTGCGGTATCCTCTGGTCCTCCCTAGGTCACTGCTTGGATTCGAGAACCGTGGCTGGTGTGGACAGTCCCGAGCAAAATGACCCCTCTTATCGCAAGCGTAACAATTGAGTACCTCAGCCTCTCGATTCTGGCGTGCACGGGGGTGCTGTTCTTCACAAGGAACCGGAAAAACGTTTTTCGCCCTCCTGACTGCTCTATTAGCAAACTCAACTCGAGCTGCTCGCTGAATCGCATCCGCCAGGCTTACGGGAGGACTAAATTCCAAAGGAAGGGGCATATCACTTCGTAGTTCCTTGACAAACGCCGCTAGCGTTATTCTGTCCAATATGTCCCGGCTCCAGCTACTTATCGTTCCCGGAGAGGGTTTGGACAAGGCCTCTTCTCCTACTTTCCTACATCTGTCCGCGAAATCATTGACTGCCTCATTCAGGTTCTGGATAGATTGGACATTGCTAGAAGTTGATATTCAGGCCCCAGAGGTGCCCTAAACCTTTCGCGCAACACTTGCTTGAATTCTTCAAAATTGGCCTCCTCGCGCCAGACAGGATGTCCCGGCAGGCACGCGGCCGCTGGCCTAGTGAGCTTCATGCGGCAAATGGTCCGCTTATCCAAATCTGACCAGTTTCCCATACTCGCTACGGCACTAAAGTTATTCAGAAAGTCTTCTATAAGGCCCGCATCGGCCTCCTCCACTCCATGGCTTAATCAGATTATGCACAGACATATCTCTCTTAATCAGAAGTGCCTTCTCTGGTTAGAAACCCGACCACGAATCTCGACTCTGACTCCGGAGAGCACTCAACTCCCCCTTCAGCCTGACTCCCTTTTCCGTTTGTAGGGTCAGGGCCGTAGCTAGTTGCTCGTTAGCGAGCCGAAGGGATTCCAGCTGCTCCTGACGGGCTTCCATGGTCCCTCGGTACTCCTCAATTTATGGGAAATTTGAAGTCAATTACCCCACCGGTCCTGACACCAATTGTCACGCCCCTCTCGGGACAAGGGAGGGAGGTAGAGTAAGAATCAAGCGAGCGTATTGGGTCAACGTACATATTTTGGCGGGCAATAAAGCCACCCATAGAATTCAGCTCCTACAAAACAGATAATCAGATATAGTATTACAAGATATGCATAGACATTGAAAGAATATGGATATGAGCACAGCTAAATAGCTAGTCGGAGATAAACAACTAATAAATGATGCTAAAGGATTACCTTCCTACATCAAAACAATAGATATTCATATTCATTATAATCAAGATAAGAGCTTAAACATTATAACCAAGAGAACAATATATTTGATAAAAATTATAATTATTAGTACAGTTGTCATTAAAAATTAAAATTATTCAGCGCTGTCATGAGTTTCTTGAGATTGTACCTTACGAGAATTTATATTAAATTAAGATCATCTGTTGTGACCGACCCGGTGGCTAGGTTATTGAGAAGTTTTACAAATTCTGGTCTTCCTTTTGTCTCATAACCTGTGTTAATTCATAAAATTTAAATTCATCCCATAATGGATTCCTGTCTATTATGCACGCTAAAGTCATTCGGCACAAATTTGTACTCAGGAGTATCCATAACTATCCCCTTCTGCTATAAGTGAGACACCTCCAAAAGGATCATAGATATTTCATCTATTATCAGCAGTTTAATCGATCCGAACAATTTCTATCTGATACTGTTAGCAGGTAATGCAAAAGCTGTGTGCAGGGTAACCGATTAATTAACCCTCAACTGGTAAGATCAAATATTTGTACAGTACCGGTAACAAACGTCCACAGGACGCCAACTACACTTTTTTTTTATTCAATTGTAGGAAAAAAATATATATTTAATTTATTTGGTTACAAAGACTCAAAAGGTAATAAAAAGGACATATATATTGTGATGTTTGCTCTTATTTGTAATTGAGCAGTAAGGGTGATTAACAAAAAATTATTGAATTTTGGTTTGCATAAGAATTTATTACTCACAAATTAACACAATTAATAAAGACAAACTTAAGAAATAATAAAATTATATTCTAATTCTACTCTTACATTAGTGGAGCTCCAGTTTAATAGTTATGCGCCGGCCGGTAACCCAGAGAAGAGTAATAAAATTCTAGCCGTCCAACTATCCCCACTCTAACAAAAGGCGCGCTCAAATTCATACCCCTCTCACAATTCAAAATTAAACTATTTACACATCAATATATATGTATGTGTATGTATGTATGTGTGTAAATGGCAAAAATTAAAGTGCTGTAGGTACAGAAATATTACAAATTTTTTTTTGAGCACTCTAGGCAACAAGGATTTTCACATTTGATGCACAAATATGCTGCTTGTTTTCTTTTTTCGTAAGGACAGGTTCTACATGCTTTTCTTTTCAGCAGTCGGTCACATATTTCTCCAGAATAGGTGTGTAATGTTATGGTGTGGATGTGTATAGGTAGCTTGTGGCGTGAGCGTTTTAGCGAAAAGGGCTTGTATGTTTGCTTGAGATAGAATGTAAGAATAATTAAGAACACATTGGTAGTAGTTTAAATTAAATGTATTCTCTAAGAGAAATTAAGTTACTTTGAATATCACAATAAAATATAATAATTTCTTATAACGTAATACTGGTATATGTTTCCACCTTGATTTCTAGCGCAAATCTGTCCTTAAAATATCTCTTCTCTTTGTTTCTTCAATTCCTCCCCTGTGAGAGAAGGGGTAATACAATGCCATAATTGTTCTTGTACCGTACCAGTAACTGGACTTGTATACCTGGCTTGCCCTTTTGCGAGGGAATGTCACATTTCTGATTTTTGACTCCTCCTATCAGTACACAGCCTTACACTATTTCCATCCTTCTTGCTCACACATACGAGAGGTGAAATATACGGGCTATAACATAATTCAATTACGCCATCACGCAATAACTGCTGAATTTCTTCATTTACCAATTTTTTCTTGTGATGTGGAATCGGATAATTCTTCTGGAAGAATGGAGTGTCATCAGTCACTTTAAGTTCATATGCATATCCCCTTATCAATCCGGGGGAGGAACTATAGATTTCCTTATTATTCAAAATAATATTAACTAGCTCTTCCTTTAATTTATTTTCTACAATTTCCGGTAAGTTGTCAATTATAGAGTTCATAGTTTCCTCAAGATTACCATCTTTATTCTTTATTTGGTTAATCATCAGGCTATCCACTTCCGTAATCTTTGTATTCGAAAGATTTATAGCATGTTCCGTACCTTCTTGTTTTAAAATTAACACTGTGCTTTCAAGATTTATGTCAGCTCCAGATTCAGCTAGAAAATCAATACCTAATATAATATCCTGCTGAGCTTTGGTACTACATATAACGGTAAGAGGAAATCTTTCTCTTCGAGAGTTGCGTTGAGTAAAATTTGTATCCTTATCTCTTTGGACTTTCCTGACGTTGCTATGGTTATTGTAAAAGTCTTCACAGGTATATATCGGCATATAAAGTTTGGGTTATTCTTTAATTTAAGGTATTTTCTTTCATTTATTGCACTAATTTGTGAACCCGTTTCTATGAGAGCATGTAATTTCTCACCGTACACATCAAAGGTTAATTCCGGACACTCTCTAACTTTCAATTCCTTATTATGGCAATCTTCCGAAGTTAATAAATCGCTAAACTCTTTCATTAATAAACATATGCGAATTTCCTTTGAATTAATTACAATCATTTGACCATCTTTAAATTCTGATATGTCCTTTTCTGCGGGCTGGTTTGTGATAAAATTTAAATGCCTTGGGGAAAATTTTCCCCCTGTTCACCGTTTTTTGAAAGAACCTCAATTTTTTCATCTAATTTCTCTATTCGAACTAGAAGTTTATCAAATTTATCGTCAACAACAGAAATAGCATTGGATCTAATCTGTGGTTTACTTCCGTCTTTCCGTTCTTTATTTGATGAAAAAGTTCTCACCAAGTTCTATTTTCACTATTCTTAAAGAAATTAGAATTATAGTAGGTTTTCGGTCGGGTGGTATCACTGCTATCACTTTGCGGAGTAATCTTATTATTTTCATTTTTTCTATTGAAGCGGCTCGTATTTGAGAACGGAAGGGCTTGTTTATTTTCAAAAGGATTAATTTTATGGTTGGTAAAGAAAGGAGCATCATAGCTGGGTTTTCTATTTTGAGAATTTAACTTTTGATCTTGCCGACACTCGTTCCTAATTCTTTCTTCTCCCACGTCTAAAATCAGCTTATACAACTCGTTTATGCTTCTAAACCCTCTTACCAGAACACATTGTTCAACGGATGGACCGAAATGATTGCCTAACATCTGACTCAAAAATTCTGCTCCTATGGTTTGTCGACACTCATTAGCGCGGGATACTATTCTGCTCAGATATTCAGTTGGACGCATTTCTAAATTATTTTGATAGCGTCCCTGAGTAGGGTAGTTAGGAGAGAGCTGGCGCAATGGCTATGATACTTTTCTTGGTTGAGACCGAGGGCGCTCCCTCATCCAAATCGATGGCTTTAATTTAAAAACTCATCCAAATCAATGAGCCTAATTCAAAGAGACGTCATCACATCATCCAAATCGAGGGCCAATAAATTACAAATTATATATTAAATTATAAATATGAGCCTAATTTTAAGAACTCACCCAAATCAATGCGCCTAATTCAAAGATGACGTCATCACATCATCCAAATCGATGGCCAATAAATTACAAATTATATATTAAATTATAAATATAAATAAATTATAAATAATTATATAAATCTGAAATAAAAAAGTTGTTTTACCTGGAATCGAACCTTAATTGTTGGGTTAAAGTCGGTAATGCAAACCACTAGACCAAAGCGGCCATTTAGTTCATAGCAGTAAAATTATTATATATAAGTATGTAGCCTAGGAAAATAAAACAAGGTAGTTTAACATTTATTTCATTATAGGGCATTTAACATATCTTTTAATAATTGATAGACAAATGAAATGGTAATTATGTAAGTTAATTGATATATCTTAAACGTTATTAGCAGTGGGTGGGGAAGCAAAAATAACATTTCTTTAATAATTTATTTGGGTGTTATTTAACAACATGATATATAGCAAAAACTAATTATGTGAGAATAAGATGAAAATAATATAAATTGGCATATTAATGTATTAAACAACATCTTAAGACATAAAAATGTTAAAACAGTTGCAAACTAATGGTAAAATAAAACAAATTGACATATTAATGTATTTATTATTCATCTTAAGACATAAAATTTATGTATCCAAAAAAATCTTAGCCACAAATAATATTAGAACGACATATTAATGTATTTATTATTCATCTTAAGTAAATGTTAAACTAATGGCGAATATGTGACAAAAAACATAACATCTTAAAATAATATTAGAACGTTATATGGGTAAGGGGTGGAAAAAAAATGGCATATTAAACAACATCTCAAGATATAAATAAGTTACAAAACAACAAGCAAACTATGTGAGTGAAAATAAAACATATTAATGTATTTATTATTCATCTTAAGACATAAAAAATGTTAAAACAGTTATATAGTGATTATGTGACAATAAAACAAGCACATATCTAAAAGCACAACATTATATAGCAAACTAATTAAGTTAAAACTAGAATAAGGAGACAAGTTAATTAACATATCCGCAATCCCTCCCAACAAAATATTAATGTAAAACATTGGGGGTGAGCAACATAACGTAAAACAAGGTATAACAATTTAATAAGCGATTATATGAGAATAGACAAATTAAAACATATCATAGACAAACTAGTGGTAATGTAAAACATCTTAAACATAAAAAAGAATAGTGGGAGAAAACACAACATTTACTTAAGTGCAAATTAAATCATTACATATGGTAAACTGAGGCATAAGTAAAACAAAATGGTTTACAAGGTATTATTTAACAACAATTTAATAAAAAAAAGGTGATTATATGAGAATAGACAAATAAATTAAAACACATCATAGACACACAAACAAACAAACTAGTGATAATGTAAAACATCTTAAACATAAAAAAGAATAGTGGGAGAAAACACAACATTTACTTAAGTGCAAATTAAATCATTACATATGGTAAATTGAGGTATAAGTAAAACAAAATGGTTTACAAGGTATTATTTAACAACAATTTAATAAAAAAGCGATTATATGAGAATAGGCAAATTAAAACACATCATCATAGACAAACAAACTAGTGGTAATGTAAAACATCTTAAACATAAAAAAGAATAGTGGGAGAAAACACAACATTTACTTAAGTGCAAATTAAATCATTACATATAGCTAAAACTAATTGAGGCATAAGTAAAACAAAATGGTTTACAAGGTATTATTTAACAACAATTTAATAAAAAAGCGATTATATGAGAATAGACAAATTAAAACACATCATCATAGACACACAAACTAGTGGTAATGTAAAACATCTTAAACATAAAAAAGAATAGTGGGAGAAAACACAACATATACTTAAGTGCAAATTAAATCATTACATATGGTAAATTGAAGTACAAGTAAAACAAAATGGTTTACAAGGTATTATTTAACAACAATTTAATAAAAGCGATTAACATTTACTTAAGTGCAAATTTAAATCATTACATATGGTGAATTGAAGTAGAAGTAAAACAAAATGGTTTACAAGGTATTATTTAACAATAATTTAATAAAGCGATTAACATTTACCTAAGTGCAAATTTAAATCATTACATATGGTAAATTGAAGTACAAGTAAAACAAAATGGTTTACAAGGTATTATTTAACAACAGTTTAATAAAGCGATTAACATTTACTTAAGTGCAAATAAAATCATTACATATGTCAAACTAATTGAGATAATACAAATGGCATATTTAAAAAAACACAAAATAGCAATTGAGGCATAAACTAATGACAATTATGGGGGGTGAACAAAATTAAACATCTTAAGACATTGGTGAAAATGTAAGAACTCAAAAGTAAACTATTGGTTGGACAACAATTATTCCATTTAACATCATTTTCAATAAAAATAGCAATCTATGCGTTAATTGGTTTATTTAAAACATCTTAAGACATGGGTGGGGGGTAAAAATAAACATATCTTTTAAGTTGGTGTATAGCCCATGGCGATTGAATAAACCTTGCAAACGATGGCATGTGAGAAAAGTGGCTTAACAGAAACACTGCATTTTCTTAGGTTCAAATACAAAATGACATAACAGGGCGAAAAAATAATACGTCTTAAACATAAAAAAGAATAGTGGGGGGTTAATAAAAAACACATCATTTTAGCAACACAAAAATATTAAAAAAAACATTATATATAGCAAACTAATTGAGACATAAATAATACAAATGGGATAAATTTCAATAAAAATGACACCCTGCAGCCTCCATGTGTGTTTAAATGTTAATTGGTTTATTTAAAACATCTTAAGACATTGGCGATTACAGTAAGAACACAAATAATATGAGAATATTAACTAAACTATTGGTTGGACAGCATATATTAACATCATTTTCAATAAAAATGGCACCTTGCAACCTCTATGTGTGTTATTATTATTAATAACCTTTATTTGATAAGTATAATAAGTATAATATATACAAATGTAGTAAAGACAAAAGGTAAACAGCATGGCAAATGCCGTCTGCTGGAGTTGCTGCTTATAGAAATAATTCAGTTAAATAAATTACTTAGAGATTTATATGAGTGATGTTAATACATTAATATAACAAAAAGAAAGACAAAACTAAATAACAGCTTTTTGATGCTAAGTACAGATGAACTTTAGCAACACTTTATATAGCTAACATATATAGATAACAGTTTAAAACAGTTCGGTCATACAGTAAATAGAAAATGAGATAATGAAAAAACAAGGAAAAACGAAAACTGAGCTTATAAAATAATCAGAATTATTAAAAAGAAAAGGAAAAGTAAGAAATCACTGAAATAGTAAAATTACATTGCGGGCAATAAATTAAAAAAAATAATAATAAAAAGTTGTTACATCGCTGTCAGCTCTGTGCTAAATTAGGTACAAATAATATTATATATACGGCAATTGATGCATTAAAAGCTATTTATCTTGTGAGAAATTGCAATTGAGTGAATCATACATCGCCGCGACATCCGGTGTAACACCGTCAATAGGATGAATCATAATTTATATCTTATAAAATACTATTTTAATATAGCAAAAAACAATTATAATAATACATTACTTTTTAGCTAAATACACTATTTTAAACACGCAAAGTGTTGATGCAATTATGTTAAAATATATATATTAAATGCCGATGTAATAAAAAACCTCCCACGCAAATTATTCGCATTATGTTAAATTATTGATGTATTATTAAACTAATAAAAAGTAAGGCAAAAAATCAACAAAAGGAAGTGGCTTTGATGCAATATAAGTTCACATAGTCGATGTAATTATTTAACAAACATTTACCATACAGCACACGCACTGATGCAATACATTTTTTTTTAACGGTGGGGGATATTATCATCATATGGAATGACAAATTGTTTATAATTAATAGAAAGGATGTTGCTATCTTTAAATATAATTCCCATAGAGAATTTATTAAATTAATGGATGCCACGCCTAAAATAGAATTGATTTGTGTTCCTAGAGTTATGGATGTGCTAATGACGATTGATTATTGAATGTATTGTGTTAAAGCCGGCGTCTAACGTCTAATAGTTAGAGCAATTTAAAACAAAATCTGCAGTCATTTAGAAGGAATTTATCATTCTTACTTCTGTTTAATGTTTTTTTATTAGACGGAGATTATAACACAGAAGTATTTTTGCAGAGTAGTTTTATTTTTAAACCCATTCAACGCGCGCGCCTTACACGCCGTTAATAATGTTTCTCTATTTTTACAATCCAAAAGAAAGGAAATAATTACAATTAATCACCGTTTTCTCCATCATGGATGTGTACGGTTCTATTATAAATAACATAATATTTTGTTTAATTACAAAAATCCATCCCTCATGCTACAATTTTGTTAATAATATACATAATTTACACACACAATACAACCCGTTCTTTTTTTACTGGCGGCATGTTATAACTTATCTAGCTAAGTCTAACATTTCTCTTAACTAACCAGCAATTAAATATGTACAATATCCCCATCTTCTCTATTTTAGCAAACAAGTGCCCCCATTGGGTAAATGTAAAAATGGTTTCTCTGTGGGCGAGGAAATTATATCCAACCAATTTTTTTTGCCAATGTTACGTTGAAAATAACCTAGCGATTAATGTTTATACTTATATTTTGTGTTTATGCCACCTAACTTAAAACACCTACCATGAAGTTCTGTTCAAGTATTAGTACTGTGAACAATATATAGCTCATTTTGGTTAAATACTTATATTTTGCACACAGCCTAACTTAAAAAACACCTAACATAAAGTTCTGTTCAGTATTAGTACTGTGAACAATATATACCTCATTTTGGTTAAATACTTATATTTTGCACACAACCTAACTTAAAAACGCCTAACATAAAGTTCTGTTCAAGTATTAGTACTGTGAACAATACATACCTCATTTTTGTTAATGCACACAACCTAACTTAAAAAACACCTAACATAAAGTTCTGTTCAAGTATTAGTACTGTGAACAATACATACCTCATTTTGGTTAAATATTTATATTTTTGCACACAACCTAACTTAAAAAACACCTAACATAAAGTTCTGTTCAAGTATTAGTACTGTGAACAATACATACCTCATTTTGGTTAAATATTTATATTTTTGCATACAACCTAACTTATAAACGCCTAACATGAAGTTCCTCATTTGTTTAAATAATTTAAAACTAATATGTTTTTTTTTGCTTAATACTTGCATGTTTTTGTATTTTTTACTTTTTGTTTAATAGTTTGTAATATTAGTTCTGTATTTTTACTGTTTCTGTATTGTTCTGTTTTTTTTGTTTAATACTAGTTTTTTTATGTTTTAATACTTTTTTCTGTATTTTTGCTGTTTCTGCATTGTTCTGTTTTTTTGTTTAATACTAGTTTTTTTAAAAACTGGCATGTTTTTTATGTTTTAATCCTTTTTCTGTATTTTTACTGTTTCTGTATTGTTCTGTTTTTTTAAAACTAGTATGTTTTTTTGTATTTTTACTTTTTTGTTAAGTACTATGTTTTTATGTATATTACCTAACTTAAAAAACGCCTTACATAAAGTTCTGTTCAAGTATTAGCAGTGCACAACTTAAACCAACTAACAAAAAACACACATATTTTTTGCCTTTTATGAATTCCTCCATAATCGAAATTCACTTAGCTTAGAATTAAACGTAATTAGCCACATAGAGGCAGCTGAAGTACAAGAAATGTGATCCTACTTGGCCAGTTAATAATGACTCATCATAGTGCAGCTGCCAAGCCACCAAGAAATGACTCATCACCGTGCCTCCACTGAGAAAAGGCGCAAATAAGCCCACATTTCAACCCCCACCCTCAGGTGCAGGGTATATAAGCAGGTGCAGGTCGGCGCTAATTCAGTCTTCGTGTGACTTCCTACACGTGAACATCGCTCTCCAGAAGCTACATCCTCGCTCTAAGGACAACATCAGAAGAAATGGCCACTCTAAGGACAACATCAGAAGAAATGGCCTGCAATAAATGTGGAAAGGCATTCTCTTTTATGAACAACCTCTATCGCCAACAGAAATACTGTGACGGCAGTGCAGAATATACCTGCAAAGTGTGCAAGAAATCATTCCCGAACAGATATAATGGAAAACGACATGAAACCTTCTGCATTGAAGAACCACCTCGCAAGATTGCACGTTATGATGGCGTAGAACCAACCAAGGAACACCTTCTAAAACACGCATCAGAAGAATATGAAACGGCATATCAAGGTAGGATCAAATCATATTTTGTACAGTCAACTGAATTTGAAGATCTGCCTACGTTTCTACAATCTATTAAACCCCGTCTTCATGAACTAATTAAACTCCAATTAGAGGAAAAGCATGCTTTGAAGGTTAATATATTAGTGGAATGCTTGTTTGAAAATACAATTGGAGAGCACAGCGACCGGGCCTTTAAGACCCGAAATAAGGCTGTTTACAGAAATACAAACCTCGACGAGTTTCTCGTGCAGGCATTCAAAAAATTAGTTAATGAAATGGAAGAAGCTCAGCTGGAGAAGAGTGGATGGCAGCTGGTTGGAATTGATGGGGCGAGGTTAAGAATAAATATGTACAAACCGCTGGGTGGGTCAACTTATATAAAACTCCCCAGCGTTATTGCAGCTAAGAAGGCCTGCATAAATCCACAAAATCAAGATGAGGAATGTTTTAAATATGCAGTGCTGGCAAAATTAATTCAAAAGGATCCTCAACGCATCACCGCATATCAAGAGGTGGTTCACAGATATGATTTTTCATGCACCGATTTTTCGTTTCCTACACCGCTTAATGAAATCAGAAGGTTTGAAAAAGTTAACAACATCTCAATTAATGTATTTGGATTGGATGAAAATGATGCCGTTTATCCACTGAAGGTTGTGAAAGAAGAACTACCAGACCATCGCGATCTATTACTCTTAGAAGATGGTGAAACACAACATAATGTATATATTAAGCACCTTAATAAATTAGTTCATCTTCAAAAAACTAAGCATAATGGAGCAATAGAATTGTGTAAACGGTGCTTTACTCACTTTGATGGACGCTATGGGAAAACAGCGGAAGAAAAACTGAAAGAACATAAGATATATTGCAACGAAAACGCCCCAGTAGCTGTTAAACTTCCAACTGATGAGCCGTTTATTGAATTCAAAAACGTTGAACGCCAGGTGAGAGTAAATTTTGTAATTTATGCTGATTTTGAGTGTATTTTAAATCAGATTGATACATGTGAACCAACGCCTCAAAGCTCATACACAACAGCTTATCAAGAACACACGCCATTTTCCTTTTGCGCCTATGTTAAACCTGCTGCTGAAATAGAACATCTTTGGCCTCTTACAAAACCATACTTGTACAGAGGAAAGTGTGCCGCCGAATTTTTCCTAGACTATTTGGATAGGATATCCACTCCAATTAAGAAGATTATGAACAGAAATGAAGAAATGGTGATTGATGAATTGGAGGAGAGAGAATGGAAGGCGGCCAAGATCTGTTATCTCTGCAAGCGAAATTTTGAAGAACGCAATCATAAGGTGCATGATCACTGCCATATATCCGGCAAGTATAGAGGACCTGCATATAATAAATGCAACTTACGCTGCAAGACATTTAGCTACGTACCAGTCATCATACATAATCTGAGCAGATATGACGCACACTTCATCATAAAGGAATTGGGAAAGCTACCTGGTAGAATTAATGTAATACCCCACACAGAAGAAAATTTTATCTCGTTCACCAAATACATAAATGGGGTGCAATTTCGCTTTATTGATTCATTCAGATTCATGGCTGAGAGTCTGAGTCAATTAGCTAACAATCTACCAAAAAGCAGCTTTACAGAAACAGCGAAATTTTTTAATGATGTGCAGCTACCACTTGTGCTAAGAAAAGGCGTATTCCCATATGACTATGTCAATTCTTGGGAAAGATTGGACGACGACGTTTTACCACCGAAGGAAGCATTTTACAACAAATTAACAGACAGCAACATCGATGAAGAGGATTATAACCACGCCACCACCGTATGGAACGAATTTAATTGCTCCACGTTGGGAGAATATAGCGACATTTATCTAAAAACAGATGTATTGCTCCTAGCCGATGTTTTTGAAAACTTCCGTCAAGTGACTATGAACGTACATAAACTCGACCCAGCACATTATTTCACAGCACCAGGAATGGCGTGGGATGCAATGCTACGTTTAACTGGCATCAGATTGGAACTTCTACTGGACTACGACATGATATTAATGATTGAACGAGGAATAAGAGGAGGCATCTGCCAAGCATCTCTCAGGTATGCAAAGGCAAATAATAAGTATATGCCTGATTACGACCCATCACAGGAATCTACTTATATAATGTACTACGACGCCAACAACTTATATGGCGATGCCCAGAGCAGATTTCTACCTTATGGAGGCTTCAAGTGGGCAGAGCGACCTGGAGAAATACAAGTGCAAGACATCCCGGACGATTCTGAATATGGCTACATATTGGAGGTGGATCTAGAATATCCTGAACATCTTCACAACCTCCACAACGATTTCCCATTCCTAGCAGAATCTATTGTGCCACCCAACAGCGATGGAAATATGAAAAAATTAATACCTCATCTGGGCAAACGGGAGAGATATGTCGTACATTACATCGCCCTAAAACAGGCTCTCGACCATGGGCTGCAATTGATGAAGGTTCACCGAGCAATACAGTTTAAACAATCCCCATGGCTTCTACCTTACATTAAGCTGAACACAGATATGCGCAAGAAGGCAACCAACAACTTTGAAAAAACCAATATAAACTCTACAACAACGCTAACTTTGGAAAGACCATGGAAAATGTGCGAAAACGGATGAACTATGAGCTTGTAAATAATGAAAGAAGACTGATGAAATTGGTCGCAAAACCAAATTTCCTGGACAGGACAATTTATGGTGAAAATTTAGTTGGGGTGCAGATGGCAAAAACCAGGATATTCTTCAATAAGGCGACATACGTGGGCTTATCCATACTCGAAATTTCGAAGACGATCGTTTTGGGATTTCACTATGACGTCATGCTACACAAATATGGGCCAGAACGGCTTCGTTTAATATACACTGATACGGACTCTTTAATCTATGGAATTTGCACAGACGATGTTTTCAAAGACATGCAGGAGATGGAGGAACACTTTGACACATCTGATTATCCTCCCGATCACCCCCAACTACTCAACTAAAAACAAGAAGGTGCTGGGAAAGTTCAAAGATGAGGTGAACGCACAAATAATTAATGGGGTTGTTGCTTTGAGACCAAAAATGTATGCAATTGATGTGGCTGGTGATATCAAGAAAAGGGCAAAAGGTGTTCAAAGATCAACACTCAAGAAAATTGGCTTTGAGGATTATAAAAAAGTACTGTTCAACAATACGCAAATGTTAAGCAAGATGAGATCGATTAGATCAATGGAGCATAATGTTTACTCCATTGAAATGCTGAAACGAAGTCTTTCATCTGCAGACGAAAAGAGGATTATTAAATCGGATGGGATCAGCACATTTGCATATTACCATTGTGATGCAGAGCAGAGTGAATAAAGGGACATTTCATTGCAGGTATAAAACAAAAAATTATAATTGTTATCACATTATAAATAAAAATATTTAAATAAATGTAAAATATGAAAATATATATTATCATTCTTATCATATTATAAAACAAAAAATTATAATTGTTATCACATTATAAATAAACGTAAAATATGAAAATATATATATTATAATTGTTATATTATAAAACAAAAAAATGATAATTGTTATCACATTATAAATAAATGTAAAATATGAAAATATATATATTATAATTGTTATCATATTATAAAACAAAAAATTATTTAAATAAAATATATGTTTTTTTATAAGCGTGGATGTTTTTGTTGATGAGCCTTATCTCTTCTCAATGATCTCAACTTGCACTACTCATCAAAAACTATTACTCATGATACACCTACACATTAGTTTAATTATTTAAACAAATAAGGATTAATTTTAAATTATTTAAAACAAATGAAGAATTTTTGTTGATTAAGTTGTGTATTTTTAAAATTATTTAAAACAAATGAAGAATTTTTTGGTAGCTGTTTTAAGTGTATTTAACCAAAGTGAGGTATGTATTTTTACTTTCTCTTACTCCTAGTAAGAGGAAGTATTGTAATCGTGTCAAATTTTTCGATATCGAGTTTTCACCGGAAATTTAAGTTTTGAGTCCAAAAAGTGAGTTTTAGCAAATGGTCTGTGTATGTGAACAGCATAGCTCAAAAACGGAAAGCCGTAGAAAACTAAAAACTTAATATTCCCTTTAGGTATCACCATGCGATCTGACTGTGCGAAAATTTCTCAACCGGAAGCACCACTTTACTAGTTGACTTTTTTATTTTTTGCGTTTTTCTCAAAAATTGCTCCAAGGATTTTCTTTAAACTTGATATATCAACTACACATATGAGGAGCTACAACTTTTATTTGAAACATTTCTCTGGGAAAATTGATTTAAGGGCCCTTCTGGGGGAGGGGTGGGGTTAGGTTACCCTCTAAAGTGCTATTTCAGATAATTACACAAATCGCTCATTTAAATAATGTTAATTAGAATTAAATATGTTGTTGAAATTCCGAGTTTGAGAAAAATCAGAAAACCGGAAGTGCTTTGTTTTAACTTTAATAAACATGATTTTTTTACTTTTTCGCGATTTTCTCAAAAATGGCCCCGACGATTTTCTTGAAACTACACATATAAACTAAACTTTCAAAGATCTACAACTTTTATACAAAACGTTTCTCTGGAAAAATTTATTTAAGAGCACTTTTAGGAGAGGGGTAGGGTTACAGCTTCCTCTAAAGTGGTATCATACTTGATTATACAACTCTGTCATCCAAATGAAATTAATTAGTTGGCCAAAATTCCGGGTGTAAAGAAAATCAGTAAACCGGAAGTGCGCTTTTACTGAATAGTTTTTCAGTTTTCGACAAATTTCATTAAATTTGGTACACAAACTATAAAATTTGTCAATTAT